>JAMQGT020003140.1:0-31380 GCA_024447675.2 Pterophyllum scalare | reverse complement strand
CAACCCCTGTATGTCTTCATTGTTTGTAAATTTCACTGTTTTCTCATGTCAAGGATCTTATTTACTTTACTGATGTAAACAACAATTTAATATCATAACAATGATGAGATAAATTATATTAATGATAAATTTAGCGAGCCCCCCATCTTATTACAGCTGTAACCTCAGCACGTACGTGTTACCCTTTACTTAAACTAGGCCTAAGCAGTAAGAGCAATAGACCAGCATCTAGGTTCAGAGGAGGTATTGTAAGCTAGGAGTGATGTGCAAGGAATAGTTGGAGCCAGGAAATGAGTTAGACAATTATTATTTTTAAACCTGGAAAACATAAAAATTACAATAACCTCGCCAAAATTAACATGTCAAAACACTGATGCCACATGTGGACATCAATATAAAGTATATGGATGTGTAATTTTATGTTTCAACTTAAAACTGCTAAAGTTTCATCACGTTTTCTTGATCAGAAAGTAGTTTAATAATGTAAGGAAAATGTCCATTGTCAAAGCGACAGTCCATCTCAGCCAATGCAATCAACAAATGAAAAAAAAAATAGTCAGTTTAGCCAAATTAAACTATTCTGTTTGTTACAAAACTGTTTTCTCAGCTCTTAAATTTTCTGTTTGCCAAACTTCTGCCTCTCTTTGCTGAAAATTTCATTCAAATATTGATTTAAAGTCAGAGAAAAAATGCTAACTTTTCTGCATGTAATGCACTTTGAGATCACAGTTTTCATTGATTTTAATGGTAAAACAGTGCATGCAAACGGAGTAGTTAATCAGGTGTAACTTCATTATTATTTGTGCTATTCGTATGCCTGTACAGTTCTGATGTGGTTATGGCCAACAGTAACCACTGAATTATAAATTAAAGGCAACTTTAATTCTCGCCGATCCTTTCAATGTCCTGACAGACACTGCCGTATCAAGATTAACGTGGAAGCGCATGGCCTAAAATTAAAACGTTGCGCAAGATCTCGCAAAAGTACATCTCTTTTTTTTTTTACTCCCATGTTTTTTTTCTCCCATGTCCGTTGTGTGGTTCCGTGGTTTTTAATACTTCCTATTACATTACAATACCAAAGAAATTAAATTTCATAAAAACAGATCAACATTTTCTTTGTACACTTTTTTTTGGGGGGGGGGTCTCTTAAAAAAGAGTACACTTTGTACACTTTGGAAAATGTTGAAAATTGTGAATCATCCCTAAGTATAGTCCACAGTAACCTGTCCCCCTCACTCACTCACTCACTCGTCTTTCTTTCACTCCCAGAACGATAACTCCTCTTTACTGTTGAGTGACTTTTGTAGTTGTCTTCAAGTTTGTTTGAACAGAGTTATGCACACCACTTGCAATGTGAGTGAGTGCAGTCGGGTGGAGCCCCCTCAGGCAAGTCAGGTCTCTCTGACTGTCACTGCAGATTTTGCACATTGACGCAACTGTATTTTACAGTTAGTCAGCCCTCAGGTGCCCCCGACTGACCTGGGGCCCCAAGCAGCTGAACGCCTTGCCTGGAGGCAAGTGGACCCTCTGCCTTTCATGTAACCTATTATTGACCATTAACATCAAAGCTGCTGTGCACCAGTCCAACATAGTGTATTACAACAAACTTCACCATGGTTTACACAGTTTTCTTTATTTTATTTATTTAAGGAGGACAGTGCATATTAATAAACATTTAAACAATCAAAAATGTGCCAGATCATAGCCATAGGCTAATTTTCATCTGCAGTCTTCCTGGCAAGTTGGGGTCACCATAGTTTAAAACACACACAACAGTAAAAATATATAAAAAATATACATATACAGCTATAATAACAAAACAATACAAAACATACCCAAGGTGCTTCTGTGAATTGTATGCTGCCCTAACTTCTAATCACTGTAATGATTACAGTTTTGATATTCTAGCAACCACTTCCGCAGATCGTTTATGAATGACGAAAGTGTTGCTAGATCCTGTACATTAACTGGTATTGTGTTCCATGTTTGACTCGCTCGATAAGAAAGACAAGACAGTTGCCCAAATACAGATTTTCTAAGAGGCACCAAGGCGTCACCTCTGGAGCCTGCTCATGTAGTCCTGTTATTCCTCTTCACAAAATCTTTTAGGGGAGGTGAAGGTAACCCATTTAGGATTTTGTAAATCAAGACTGAGTCTGCATATTTGATTTGATTTTCACAATTTAGTAGGTGGTATTTTTCTAGCATTCTGCAATGCTGGCATAAATTTGGCTTTTTATCCAGTACTTTTAGTGCTCTTTTGTAAAGAGCTTCTACCATTTTCATTGTTGTTTTATTTGTCAATGTCCCGCTAGTCATACAATATTTTAAATGAGACATAATCATTGAATTGAAATATAGTTTTGCAGAGTCATTTGTTAGATTACATCTTATCTGTCTAAAATTTGAAATATTATATTTAATTTTATTAACAGTTTTTTTTAAATATGTTGTTTAAAAGATAATTGTGAGTACAAGAGAATTTCTAAGTACTTAAATTCGCAAACAACTTTTTAGCTTAGTTTCCAATACCGATATATCTGGTTCCACACTCTGCTTTTTGAGAAAAACATACAAACTGACTTTGGGACATTTAGATGTAATTGATAATCATGCAGTCAATGTGAAACTTTTGACATAGCAGCTGATAAATTTAGTGCAGCTTCCTGTTTGTTTTTTGCATGAACATACAGAACGGCATCATCTGTGTACATTTGGCAAACTATGTTTGATGGATTTTTTGGTAGATCATTAATAAACATACTGAACAATAATGGCCCCAGGATTGAACCTTGGGGCACACCAAGATTTTTTTAAGCAGTGGTAGATTTGACATTCTGTACACATACACACTGTTTTCTTTGTGATAAATATGATTCTAAGCAATTCAATTAATTTTTTGACAGATTGAAGGAAGACAGCTTTGTTAGTAGGGTTTGGTGATTTATGGTGTTGAAGGCCTTTGTTAGGTCACTTAGGTAACTCCTCAGTATAGTTCTATCTATCTATCTATCTATCTATCTATCTATCTATCTATCTATCTATCTATCTATCTATCTATCTATCTATCTATCTATCTCTCTCCATATATATATATATATATATATATATATATATATATATATATATATATATATATATATATGTAGACATTGTTTAGAAATTGCAGACTGGTAAAAACAAAGTGTTATTAAAAAGAGGACCATATCTAACAACACATCTGACCTGCTAAACAGCCAGCATTTAATCAGAGTAGATTAGAAATGGTGTCAAAATAATATTGTTGATGCCATTCCACTTCATGATTGTTCAGTGGCATGAAATCATTTCATAAGAAAGAGCCCCACTTTGTTTTATAAACAACATTAGTTTTTAAATTTTCAGTTTCAATAATAATACCATCACACCCATACTTGCTCAGTTCTAAAAATAAATGTATGAACAGAAGCTTGAGTAACATACTGAATAAAAGACATCATTCATAGGAAAATAGCAAGTATTCATAGAGGATGATTAGTTTTATCCAGACAAAAGACCTTTCTTCTTGTTTGTACAATTGTTTATGCTATTAAATTTATCCTAAATTTAATAGCAGGCAGGTAGGTAGTTTATGTTTGATTGCTGATCTTGTAATTTGTCCATTCCCTGACTCAACAAACATAATTAGGTTGAGTAACTCAACCTGGGAAAAAAACAAAGGGGAATAAATTTAATTAAATACTGAAGCCATAAATCAAGCATAGAGTTGTTTCCAGCAGGTTTGGCAGACAGGCGCAGCTGCATCGCCACAGGTGTAAACCTCAAACACTATGCAATCTGTCTTTACAAACATGTACAAAAGAATGGGTCATTGTAAGGAAAGTTATCAAAGTTCAGGAATCAAAAAGCACTTAGAACAAAGAAATTTTAAGAGTTTTAATACTTGCAAGGGAGCAGTTACATTAGAGTAAGACATCTGTAAGTGGCTGCCGGGGCAGTTCCTGCAAGCCATGTTTCTACAGTTTGGGTGTGCACAGCAAACCTTACAAAATGAGATAAAGAAGTGCCTCTGTAGCTGCTCACGGCTCTGGAATGTGATAACACTACCCTTCTGATTTCAGTTCTTAGCAGTAAACACACAATGGTAAAGGTTAAAGTGTATTCCTTTGTTTTGACTCATTGCCACACACTAAAAGCTGTATAACTTCGAATGGCTTTTACAAAGTTTCAGAACATAACTTCAATAATTAAATAGCAAGCAAAATAAGATCAAAAGGAAAGACGGGCGCTCTAAGTGATTATCTTCTCGTGCCTGTTGTCCCACCAAATACTGCGTTCCTTCCATGTGGGAGAGAGTGACACATTCTTTCAGACAAACAACACTGGCACAGCACACAACATAAGACTAAGAGTTTCTACTGGTAGTTAAGCATGACAATAGTATAATAATTATAACATTCATAGACTTTCTACAACAGTCATTCAAAAGAGCTCACTGAATTTTAGCGTAGTATTGTAATAGGATGTCACCACTGCGACAAGTCAGTTTGTGAAATTTCTTTGTTTCTAGATATTCTACAATCAACTGTAAGTGATGTTATTGCAAAGCAGACGCATGTAGAAACCCCAGCAACTCAGACAAAAGTTACAGAGGGGATCTTCTAGTGTTGAGGTGCATAATGTTTAACCAAGGAGAAAAAAATCTAGAAATGATCATAAACAGTATCTGAAAATAAAATCAGAGGAGGGTTTGAGAGAAACTTCCAGTTAAACAATGTACGAAGTTTCTTGTGACTTGTGAGATATGTAATAAAGCAAAAATAGTTGATAACTCCACTTGGATGACAAAAGACAATCCCAGGTTTCCATATGTAACACATCATTTTCCTTTTGCTGTAAATTTTTAGTCTCACCACACAGAGTGGCTGTGGTGTGATCTCCATGGCTGCATAAAAATAGATTTTAGATAATAGATATCTCTGATTTTCCAAAACTGAATCTTTTGGAAAAACTGGTATTATACTAAAAATCTCACCAAAGCCATTTTTTCACACTGAATCTAACACTGTGCAGATTTCTGGTATAATAAATTTTTGTTACTTTAATCTGAGTATCTCTAGTTAAGTGAATTGAAAGAAATAGTTTCATTGATAGCATGTAGTCTGGTCAACGTATTCAGTGAGCCGACTCTCATTCTGCCAGAACATTTTCCACCCTGATTTACACAGTGTCAAATGAATGTGTAGTTGTAGTAACAATGACTTAGTCACTGACACTAAAACTCAACTTTTACAAAAGTTCTGGGGGAGTTACAGGCTTTTCCACTCTACTAGATATGTGGCTAGAGATTAAGATAACCCTTTATATCTAATGTCCAGATTTTAGTTGAGTCTCCTGGACGTCTTTACTTTCTTCACCTTAAATTGCCTAAAATATTTGAGGATCACTGCTGGTAATTAGGTGTACTGCTATTTTTTTTCTAACTATATGATGGTCCTTTTTAACTCTCTGAGTCTCAGTCATATTCAAGATCTTATGGAAAGAATAAATTCACACAAGGAAAACAAATCCCCTTCTTCTCAAAAAACAAGCCACTATCTATAATTTAGTCATTTGACTGGCAAAGTTAAAAAAAAAAGGTGTGACTGATACACGCCTTAGGCTTTATTCATGAGTTTTTCAACACTAATAACTGGTTTGTGGACTCCATTTGTATTTAAAATTCCTTTTCTCACGTCACAGTTGCACCACAAACTTGTTCCAAGCCAAATTTTCTCTTAACCTGAAGGTGTAGTGGAGAAGTATTTGCTGAAAATTCTCATTTGACAAACTCACCTGCAAGTGTCAAATCTAATTATGTTTCTCATATAAAGCAAGATATTAATGGAAGTTTCAAATATCTGTCTATTCATTTTCCTTAACTGCTTATTCTATTCAGGGTACCCTGCATCTTGACTTTGGCAAGGAGGCAGGGCACATACTCAACAGGTCATCAGACTATTACAGAGACAAACAGCCACACACATTCTCACATCCACAGACAGTGCCAATTTAAAATCACCGCTGAGCCCAAGGAGCATGTCTTTGGACTATGTGAGGAATCTGGAGTACCCAGAAAGAGCTCAGAGAGACAAAAGGACATAATTCCAACTCCACACAGACAGGGTGTGGCCATCAGGTGGGTTGAACTAAGAAACCTCTTAACTAGTAGGCAACAGTGCTTTATATTTAATATATACCAGACTCATTCATAACAGCATACAGACTTATTTTCTTAAGGTCTTAGAGAGCTCTTTAGATCAACATACCTTCCTCCATCATGATTTTTTTTTAATTCACTTTCTGTGCAGTCTGCGTCCCTGACCTGTTTCAAAAAACAACATAATAACCAGTTTGTTCTGTCAGTCAAAAACAGGCTTTAAAAGAGCAAGTGAAGAGAATTGAACTTCAAAAGAAAAAATGCAAAAGACTTATTAAGTGTACTTATCCTTCATCATGAAATAATAATGCACAACTATTAAAAATTAATATGGGTAAACATTAATTAGCATTAGGTGGTGAAATGCAAAAAAAGAAAAAGAGGAAAAAAAGTCACATTTGCTATACATAAATCTATGTTCCACTGTACTTACCAAAACTGAGATAAGATGAAAATATATTAATTCTTCTTCTAAAGTGTATTTATCCTTCATCATAAAATAATGTCTCTGTTTATATTTGAGTCAGCATGTTCTTATTCTTTCTTTGTTTTTTTGTTTTTTTTTAAAACTTTTTAATTTGAAAACATGAGATAAAATGATTTTATATGCTTACATTATCATACCTCATTGTTGGGCAGATGATCTGCAGTACATTATTAAAAACAACAGGGAAAAAAACGCCTTGCTAAAATGATCAAACTGAAGCCATGATTCACTTCCAGTGCATATTAATTATGTTGCTGCTCAGTACCAGGCCACTTTGCTTTTCTTTGAACGCTCAAATATCCCCATGTTCCACTGTTACAAGGTTTTGGCTTGGCTCAGAAAAAAAAAAAAGAAAAATGAAATTGAACAGAAGTAAAATAAGTGAACTTTTGTACTATCAATGAAATCAGAGGATTCAAACAATAAAACTGAGCATCCTTGCAATGATAATGCAGTACATAAACTTAGAAAACTCTGACTCTATAATAAACAATGATGTCTTATTACTTTGATCATCTTGCATTTCTTCTAACCTCTTTTCACCCTACAAAATTTCTGTGTTTTTCTCTTATGGCATCTATGACATCTCATTTACAACGCAAACAGAAGGGAGAGGCCATTATACTGAGCCAAAAGCCTTTTGAGTTGAGCGCTGACAAACCTGTTAATCCTGTGATGTTGCATTGTTCATCCTCAAGTCTACCGCAGCTTCTTCTATCATCTTTGACACACGTCATTAGCCCTTATGCTGCTGAAATATATAAGGCCACAAGAGGTGTGGGCTGCAGCATAAGGTGAAGGCTTTACCAAAGCGAAGAGGTGAACTGCACTATTTTGAAATAAAAATTATTTTAAAACACCTACAGGAGTGAAAAGAAGAAGGAACAATTAATAGATTTTCATCTTATCTCAGTTTTGGTAAGTACAGTGGACATCATAATTATGTATAGTAAATATTTTTTTCTTTTTTTATGCTAATTAATGTTTTTACCCATCTTAATTTAAAATAGTCGTGCATTATTATTTTATGATGAAGGATAAGTACACTTAATGAGGCAAGTCTTTTGCATTTTGTGAAATTCAACTTCACTGATATTTAACTCTTTAATCTATAATCATAGCCTTGACATATTTTTCTTTTATAGATTTGACTGATTAAAGAATGGGTGTTGGATTGATGATATTAATTTCCATGGTGCTAACAGGTGAGCTAAATAATGCTATATGTTTTCTTTAGAAGCCTTTCTTCTTTAGATTTTCTTTAAAAAGCCCTGAGTTTCTCTCTGACTCCTTCCGTCCTTACTCTGAAGCACTCTGTTATTTAGAGTCAATATCAAAGCTTATGGATCATTCCATTTTAAGTCAGCCAAGTCTTTAAAAAAAAGAAAAGGTTATTTAGTTTCCACTTAACCCCATCATAATCAGATTTTATGTAACTTTAACATTAATGGGGACATGCAAAACGTTACCTTCATGCTTCAAAACTATTCCAAGTTACATGAACTTAAAATGCAAGAGCTGGGTTGTTATTATGCACTTTATGATTTTTTTTGTCCAATATTTTTTTTAGAACCAATAACATTAAAGTACAGGATACAGCAATGTGACATTTTTTAGACTAAAACAATGCCTTTAGGCTCTGTCAGTAACTGCAACCAAATCTTGTTTTTGACAACTTTAAGAAACACTATAATTTTCAGTGTAAAATATGACTATTTTAGAAAATCACAGAAAGAATCACAACTAAAGGTTGCGTAGTACCAAAATTCAATTCACGATCAATTCAATTTTTATTGAATTCAGTTTTATTTCTATAGCGACAAATTCCATTAGATTTTGGCTTTAGATTTCACCTGCCTTTCTCCTTTACCTATGGAAATGTGACCCACCCCTATGTACTTTTAGGGCAAGAGTCAAAGAATGAATGTAAAGCTTCATTAAACATAGAGAATGCATCATACATAAAAATCAGGGACATTTCACTGGTCAGGAAGTGATTGGTTTTTCACTGAAAGATTCATATAATGAGCTATCAGTTCTTATCTTTATCATTACTGCTCTGTCTGTTAACAAAGGACAGCGACAATCTGGGGACATAACAGACTCAGAATCAAATCTATACATTCTTGTTTAAATAAAAACCCACCATTATGAATCTTTTGTCTATTTAAAGTTTGTTTTTATTGGCCGAATATAATGGTAACATAAGAAAAACATATAACAACAAAAGAGGGAACATCAACCAGCAGTCCGCAGGCCACATCCTACCCCCCGAATAGTACTGCCACAGGTACTATATGCCAATCAAGCATGTCACATCATAACCCATTAAATACCTGTCTCTGACTAGTCTGAATTATCAAAAGCCTCCAAATGCAACTTCCCAGTGCCCGTAAAAGCCTCCATGTCCCTAGAACCAATCAGAATGCAAGATCAGACCATGTGACTTCAAGTATTTCCAGCATTGCACTGCACTGAGAAGCCAGCTTTTGTTGGTGGTGATTGCAAACACAGCTAAGGGAGAGTCTAATCTTGTTTTGTGTAGAAAAAAAAGTTCTGCGATCAAACTTGGCTAACTAAAGGAAGTAAAAGTTGTTACAAGGTTTCCGTCGGTGAACCTACGGAAGGATCGTTACTGTCTGCCGAGCCTACCTCTTGGCCGGCGCGGCGCTCCTGTCTCCTTTGCTGTGAGGGTCTCTCACACGGTCTGCTTGCGGAGGGACAAGTAAATGATGTACGGACCATGAAGCTTCGCTAAGTCAACATTTAGAATTACTAACGCGAAATTTTGAGATATGTAACTAAAAATATTGACTTATTAACTTGAAAGTTTGGGTTATTTTCTTGAAATTTTTCAAGTTGTTTTTGTGGTGGAAACAAACTTCCATAGGTTGTACTGTGTGAATCTATGTCGAAATCTTTTTGTCATATATGTGATATTTGTGCCTTTCGCCATCATTCACACTGGACAGAGGATGGAATGAAGATTTTGCTTGTTTTGCATCAAAACAAAATATTATTTCTTAGAAAGTTTTTAAAAATTACTATATTTACATTTTTGATTAAAAAAAAGACACCTCACCGTTGCATGTGAAATGTAAATACTAAAATTTAACATCGGATCCAGATTTTCTTTTAAATGAAAAGTGTCCAATGAAAAGAAGGTTTTGCATCTGAACCCTTCATATATTCTTATATATATTTCTATAACAACTGCCAACATAAAAGAGAAGAACATGTAAGTGGAAGACTTGCACATTAAAAATAGTACAAATTTGAAAAGAAAATGATATAATAAATGATAATATAACACTTAATATACAATATGAATTTTATTAAAAAATTCCGTCCCTTGGACAAATGTAGTGACTTGCACTAAAACAAAAATGAAACTCAACATGAACATAAACAAACAGGAAACAGACCGAGCAAAAAAGACAGAAAAAAGGAAGCTTATATAGTGGCTAATCAGAGCAATTCAGACACAAAGGGTAAAAACTACCAAACAACAAAGAAACAAAACCAATCATTGAGTTGATTAGTTACTTTATTAACTTAACTGAAACATGTCACATAAAATATTTGTGCATAGCTTATATTATGTACAACATTATGGTTGTTTAAGTTAAATGATTAGGCACCACAGATTCATGTAGGGTTTGTTTGTCACCATTATTTGAAGTTGTAGAATAGATTTTAAATTCTGACGTAGACACTAAATGTATAGAATCCTTTTGATCAAGGTTTTTAAATGTTATTTGACAGCCAAAGCACAATCAACAGTAACTGCAGCAGATTCAACTACAGCTCCTCCAACAACAACAGTCATCACCTCCACCACAGATCCTCCAGCGACAACAACTCCAGCGACGACAGTCGCTGCTTCCACCACAGCTGTCCCAGGAACAACAGGCATCGCAACCACCACTGCTGCCCCAGGGACAACAGCTGCTGCCTCCACCACAGCTGCCCCAGCGACAACAGCTGGCGCATCCACCACAGTTGCCCCAGCGACAACAGCAGCACCATCAACAACAGCCGCCGCCTCCACCACAGCTGCCCCAGTGACAACCGCCGGCACATCCGCCACAGATGCACCAGTGACAACAGCTGCCGCCTCCACCACAGCTGCTCCATCGACAACGGCTCAAGTGACAACAGTCGCTGCCTCCACCACAGCTGCCCCAGCAACAACCGCTGGTGCGTCCACCACAGTTGCCCCAGCAACAACAGCAGCCCCATCAACAACAGCCGCTGCCTCCACCACAGCTGCACCATGGACAACTGCTGTTCCATCGACAACGGCTCAAGTGACAACGGTCGCCGCCTCCACCACAGGTGCTCCAGCGACAACAGCTGGTGTGCCCACCACAGTTGCCCCAGCAACAACAGCAGCTCCATCGACAACAGCTGCCGCCTCCACCACAGTTGCCCCAGCGACAACAGCAGCTCCATCGACAACACCTGCCGCCTCCACCACAGTTGTCCCAGCGACGACAGCAGCCCCGACAACAGCAGCCCCATCAACAACAGCCACCGCCTCCACCACAGCTGCCCCAGCAACAACAGCCACCGCATCCACCTCAGTTGTCCCAGCGACAACAGCAGCTCCATCGACAATAGCCGCCGCCTCCACCACAGTTGCCCCAGCGACAACAGCAGCCCCAACAGCCCCAGCAACAACAGCCACTGCTTCCACCACAGCTGCCCCAGTGACAACAGTCGGCGCATCCACCACAGTTGCCCCAGCAACAACAGCAGCTCCATCGACAACACCCGCCGCCTCCACCACAGTTGCCCCAGCGACGACAGCAGCCCCGACAACAGCAGCCCCATCAATAACAGCCACCGCCTCCACCACAGTTGCCCCAGGGACAACAGCCGGTGTGTCCATCACAGTTGCTCCAGCGACAACAGCCACCGCATCCACCTCAGCTGTCCCAGCGACAACAGCAGCTCCATCGACAATAGCCGCCGCCTTCACCACAGTTGCCCCGACAACAGCAGCCCCAACAGCCCCAGCAACAACAGCCACCGCCTCCACCACAGCCGCTCCCTCGACAACGGCTCAAGTGACAACAGTCGCTGCCTCTGCCACTGCTGCCCCAGCGACAACAGCTGCCGCCTCCACCACAGCTGCTCCATCAACAACGGCTCAAGTGATAACAATCTCTGCTTCTGCCACACCTGCCCCAGTGACAACAGTCGGCGCATCCACCACAGTTGCCCCAGCGACAACAGCAGCTCCATCGACAACAGCTGCCGCCTCCACCACAGTTGCCCCAGCGACAACAGCAGCTCCATCGACAACACCCGCCGCCTCCACCACAGTTGCCCCAGCGACGACAGCAGCCCCGACAACAGCAGCTCCATCAACAACAGCCACCGCCTCCACCACAGTTGCCCCAGCGACGACAGCAGCCCCGATAACAGCAGCCCCATCAACAACAGCCACCGCCTCCACCACAGTTGCACCAGGGACAACAGCCGGTGTGTCCATCACAGTTGCCCCAGCGACAACAGCCACCGCATCCACCTCAGTTGTCTCAGCAACAACAGCAGCTCCATCGACAATAGCCGCCGCCTCCACCACAGTTGCCCCGACAACAGCAGCCCCAACAGCCCCAGCAACAACAGCCACCGCCTCCACCACAGCCGCTCCCTCGACAACGGCTCAAGTGACAACAGTCGCTGCCTCTGCCACTGCTGCCCCAGCGACAACAGCCGCTGCCTCCACCACAGCCGCTCCATCAACAACGGCTCAAGCGACAACAGTCGCTGCATCCACCACAGCTGCTCCATCAACAACTGCTCAAGTGACATCAGCCGGCGTGTCCACTACAGTTGTCACAGGGACAACAGCCGCAGTTGCCCCAGCTACAACAGCAGCGCTATCAACAACAGCCGCCGCCTCCACCACAGCTGCCCCAGCAACAACAGCTGGCACCTCCACCACAGCTGCCCCAGCAACAAAAGCCGCCTCCTCCACCACAGTTGTGACAACGGCTCAAGTGACAACAGTCGCTGCTTCAGCCACAACTGCCCCAGCGACAACAGTCGGCGCATCCACCACAGTTGCCGCAGCAACAACAGGCGGTGCATCCACCACAGTTGCCTCAGCAACAACAGCAGCCCCATCGACAACAGCAGCCACCTCCACAACAGCTGCCCCAGTGACAACAGCTGCTGCCTCCACCACAGCGGCTCCAGTGACAACTGCCACCACCTCCACCACAGCTGCTCAAGTGACAACAGCTGCCCCATTGACAGCAGTTGCCGCTTCCACCACAGCTGCTCCACCCACAGCGGCTGCTGCCTCCACCACAGTTGCTTCAGTGACAGCAAAGATGTTGGAATTTCGAACTGCAGAGACTTTTACAAATGACCTGCTGCTTTCTTCATCTACAGCGTTCAGAAATCGAGCCACACTGACAGTGAACACAGTAAGTATCGTTCTTGAAGCAAAGCAAAACTTAAATGTATGAATTGACTTAATTCAATTTTATTTTTATAACACTAAATCACAACAGTTGCCTTAAGGCATTTTATATTGTAAGCTAAAGACCATAAAATAATTAAAGAGTAAACCCAAGCATACATACTCACAGAATTTGTGTGTGTGTGTTTCTTTCTACAGCTTGAACCTTTCTACAAGATTAAATTTTCCACGTTCCTCAGATTAATTGTGATTGGATTTAGGTAACTTGACATACTGATTTAATTTCATAAATATTTTATGATATATAATAACTTGAAAATAAAAATAAAATTATGTTTTGGGTTATTCATTTCACAGAAGTGGATCAATCATCACTGACCTTACTATGGAGTTTGCATCTACATCAGTCCCTAATAACACTGAGATTGGAAATGTTTTGATCAATGCAGCACCAAACATAACAGTCTTCAACATTACCGCCAACTCTGTTGTTGTCATTGACATAGGTATGCAATATTAATACCAGCATATTAAAAAAAAATCATAATCTCTCAGAGCTTTTGCTAAAGCAATGCCTTATTTCCTTTTCTTGGCATTCTTTTACAGCAACAACTACACTCCCCACCGTCAGTACAGCTGCAGCTACAAATGCAACCACAGCGACTATTACAACCACCACATCTGTAACAGCTACAACTGCTGAGCCAGTAACAGAACTAAAGCTACAATTCAAATCAAATGAAATATTTATACAAGACTTGGCCAACGTGACATCTGTAGCATTTCAAAATCGAAGCACACTGTTAGTGGCAACAGTAAGTATCTTTCTTAAAGTGCAAGTCATAACCGAACAGATACATACTAACTGATTAGAAAAATGTTAAAAGATATTACAGTATCACAGTAAAGGTACAATACACCATATTTGTGTTTATTTGTCAGCTTCTTTACAATTTTTTAGAATTTTACATTAACATTTAAATGTAGTAAATTTCCCATCATATGGAATATGATTACACAGAGTCAGCAAGTGAAAATTGAAAATTGTTTACATGATCATAACAGTATGAACCAATGTGCAAGCACATTTTATTCTGTAAGTTAAAAAAAAATCCTCCTAGAGTTTCTATTAGCATTTGAGTGCTGGTGTCAAAATCACACTGAAATGAAATAGATTCCATATGTGACAAAAAATGTAAATTATATTTATAGTAAAGAAAATTATATGATTATATAAGGCATATTGTATCATAAATGCAATGTTTATTTGGAAAGTAAGGAAGCACAAACCCTAAAAATATGGCACATATATTCACAGATTGTGTGTGTGTGTGTGTGTCTGTGTGTGTTTCTGTAGCTTAAACCTTTTTACAGCGCAGCATTTCCTTCATTCCGCTCACTGAGAGCAGATTCATTCAGGTAATTAGTCTTTTATATACAGATGGAATTTTACAAATATTTGTAACATAAATGCAAATGAAACATTGTTTTGGGTTATTCCTTTTGCAGTTCTGGATCAATTATCAACAACATGACCATTGGATTTTCATCTTCATCTGTCCCTAATGCAACTCAGATTGGAAAGGTTTTGATCAATGCAGCCTCCAACATAACAGCCTTCAACATTAACACCACCTCTGTGTCTGTGAATGGCACACGTAAGAAATATTTAATACTATCATAGTAAACATATTAATAAATTATAGAACTGTCTATTAAAGCAATGCCTGTTTTTTTCTCAACATCTGCAGAAGTGTCACATGCAGTGAGCCACAAGATCAGTCTCCTCACTGCATCCTGCATGGTGCTGCTGTCATGGCTGCTGTCAGGTCAGCAGTAACATCTGTGCTGCTGCTCTTCTTAAATCACTTTAGAAAATGTCTGCTGTGACTGGGTATGAAAAGGACTTTGTTCCCAGTGAAAAACCAAGAAGACCTTCTGGTAGAGTGCAATCATAGTATGGCTTAGAAGGAACTAATCTAAAGTTAACCTCTGTGTTATCAATCAATATTTACATAATTTCCGACAAATTAGACATTGGTTATTAATGTGTAATATAAGTCCTGTGATACAGTCATAATCAAAGTTGGACATCTTAATTCAATCATGTTTTAATCCATAAAGCATCTCCTGAGCTTGTGATTCTGACAGAAAAGAGGGAAAGTGATATTTAAAAAGAACTAGATATAAAATTGAAAGTTAAAATGCACATTAATAATGAAGGATAACTGCAAAAGCACATCTACTTAATCATAACTTATATCCTGAATGGAACCTTTAATCATTTTCCTGTTGATATTTCTTGACTCACATCCATGAAGGAAAGAACCTAATCCACTGAAAGAGTAACGTGTGTAATTAATGAATAATACCAGGTCAGATTGTGTGAAATTAAAGTGATGTTATCTCCACATTCACACCCCTCACCACCACAGCTCCTCCAACAAACTGGACACAGCTGGACTGTGGCATTCCTGGAATATAAGCTGCATGAACCATATCCTGTAGGATTACCCAGTCACATTTTATATATTTAAATCTATTTATACTGCTTGTGATTGTTCCTATATTTTATATGCCTATAGTAAGAAATAGTAATAATTCAAAATTATTATTTTAATCATATCAATGATTAAAAACACAACAAATTTCTATACTTTATCAATGTAATACTTGTTGTTCTCCTCAAGCAGGTCAAAAAAAGTCTGTCATGATATACTGAAGATACTTCTATTAAAGGAACTGAAGATATATAAAGAGAAATTGAAGTCTTCTTCTTAATTAAATTTATTTTTGCAATCAGCTATCCTCTTTGTTTTCTTGCAGCGAGGAGGCCACTTATTAATTACTAGTGTTGTAGTGCTCAAGACCCGTGTTGTTCTCGAGACCACTTTTTTATGGCCTCGATCTCGTCTTGGACTCGACCACATTTGTACTCGGCCTTGTTTCAGTCTCAGACATTGAGGACCACATTGAGTCAAGACCACAACTGTGGAAATATCAGTAAATATGTTTTTTACATATTTGTTAAAACTGTCACATCATCTGGACAGCACAGTGCAAGACAAAGACCGAGTCCCTCCGCCCTCTCCCAGTACTCTGAGTACCAACTGGAGAAAGAAATGCACAGAATCAACCAATCAGAGCCAGGCGGAGGGTCTCAGCACCATCAATCATGCTTGTGTACGCAGTGCTCACACTCTCTCCCCCTTGCTCTCTGCTACGCTACAGTTTCTTCCCGACAGTAGAGCCTGTCATTAGTACTCAGGCTAGTTAGCTTGGCCACCGATGATGGCAGATACACAGTTTTCCTGGAACTGTAACTTGTTTCTCCGCTATTAGTACATTGAGCAGCGCACGCACGAGGAGTGATTGACAGTGCCAACACCCTCCTCCTGGCTCCAATCGTCTGCTCTTGACTGGGAATGGTGCACCTCTGCAGATGGCCATAGTACCTCAGGAAGGAGGCGGAGGAGCTTGACCCCCTCACACATCATCTGTCTCGCACCACACCACCGCGACATGGTGACAGTTCCAACAAATATGTAAAAAACGGATTTTAAAAAAAATAAAAGTAGCATACTGCAGCTTTAATCTGTATAAGAGAGAAACTTGTGGCTTTAGTTCTTACTGTGGATGAGTGTTTGCCTTTTTTTTCAGTTTTACACATTTAGCTGTGTGGTTTTGAAATAGCACCCATTTTTACAAAGATTGTTGTTGGTTCAAAAACAACATAACTGTGTATTGTTTATGAAAGGCAGAGAAAAGTAAAGACTATAGTGATGAACTATGAATAATTGTTTTACATTCTGTGATAAATGATGGAAGTCACCCAAGAATATTAAATAAAGATGGTTACATTTATTTCAGCTCTGAGTGTTTAACATCTAGGTGTTTTTATGGGAATGTGGATCTTTCAGATCAATTTGAGAAGTGGTTTTGATCATGTTTCACATTTTATTGTGTCATGTAGCGTGGGGCACTGGTCCTGGTCTTGGCTCACTCTCACCCTCCCTTGGTTTTGGTCTCAGACCCTCAGAAACACAATGGTACAATGAAAGGTCCTGTCAAAAAGTTTTTAAAAAAGCAGGAATCGCAACTGAGAACAGAAGGTGCATTTGAAGAAAACTGACAAACTTCTAATTTTATCAAAACAGAGAAAAGAAACACAAACACACAAAAAAACTTTACATTTTTTCCTCTATATCCATCAGGTGTGGTGGTGTAGGCTTGGACATGTCCACGACAAAAGGCAGATTGTTCATTTGCTTGGATGTTTTACTTATATCATGAAAAGTGTGACACAGGCTGTGTCATGTTATGGCTCCAAATGGGTTTCAGTTGGTCAGCTGAAGTTAAATGTTGATTTTAGGGTGAACTGGAAAAGCAAACTTAAGTCCAGATGAAAATGTTCAGTACTTTCCCAAAATAATTTATGTGATGATATTAAATGTAGCTGTAAATACATCAGCTGTAAACTTCCATGAGAGCACGTACACGTGCTGTGCCCAAAAAAAAAAAAGGTTTTTAGATCGTTATGATTTTTCGCATAATGGGATTGATTTTTAGAACAAAATTTATTTTCTGGAATGATAGACAGTAATTTTTATTTAACCAGAAAGCAGCTGCAATACTGTAAGAATCTTGTTTGCAAGAGTTTCTTGGGCTGAGATAGGCAACATTAACATAACAGTATTGTATTTGATGGCAGGAAAAAACAAAGCCTTGGGAGAAAACCAACAATGTTGACACATATTGTGTAAAAAAAAAAAAGACTCACATTGAGTAACTGTACAGCAACATGGAACGGGAAATGTTATGGCTTATAGTAACAGAGCAAAAGAAAAACTAGTAAAAACAATTACAACAATTTGTAAATCATTTAACCATATAATTGCAAATTACACAAAAACAAAATATCAATTTGTATTTATTTGTATTGGAATTGTACTCTATTTCACCAACAAGTATAAACAGCGGCCCCAAAATGCTAAAAAAGTACTTTTCTGTTAAGTTAAAAAAAAAAATAAAAATCTCACACCTACAGTAATTAGGTTAAATAGTAACAGGTCTGTAACAGGACTGAGGCAAAGAACATCCAAGAGAGGCTTAGAAGCTCAGAAGTAAAGATGGGGAGGGGTTCACAACTCTGTGATAGAGTGTGATAAGAAAAGTTTTAACAAGCACTTTTGGAAATGACTGTCAATGAATCCAACTCATCACTATAGTCAATATACATCATCTGGGCCTGAGGTTGACTCAACAACTGTCCTGATGAATGAAAAGTTTTGAATGAATGAATCAAAGACAAGGGTGCAGCTTTAAGCATTTACACACTGAAACTTTAGGCCCCATTTACATGACACTGTTTCCAGTGGAAACGGTGTTGTTTTCCAAAAAGTGATGCGTTTACACGGAGATGTTTCAGAAACGATCTCCGTTTGCACAAAAATGCAAGACATTTAAAACGCTGCAATTCCTATTGCCAGGCCACAAGTTGCCGGTGTGGGTATGGGAACCGCAACCATAGTGCACATGTGCGAGTGCCCCCATTTTCAAAAAGCATTGTTTTCGCCCGTTTACACGGAGATGGAGACTGAAGCGTTTCAGAAATGCTCCACTCTGGAGCCCATTTCCACAAAGTATCATTTTTACTCCGTTCTCGTGTAAACGGGAGGCCAGAACGCATCAAAACCTTTTCATTTTGAAACTGTGTCGTGTAAACGGGGCCTTATTTATAATATTGAAGCAGGTTTACAAATGAAGACACTAAACTGGGTCAGCACTTGAAAGATAACACTTCTGCATAGATAATTTCAGCTCACTCACAGAAAACAGACGGTATAGAAACATATCATATGTTGCTAAATCAGACAAACCTCCTTAATATTTAGCCTAACATTGGTTTTGAATTTTACAAGCGCTACTATCTGTTGAATTAAAAAGGGTACAGAATTTAAATAGATTTGCATAACATACAAATAACTACTTTGGATAACACCTGTAGGCTATGAATGTTTATATTTATCATGACTTACACGGAGGTTCTTGCATGACTATAATTTCACCATCGGCTCATGGGACAAAAGAAGGTTTCATGATAATGAACAAAGCTGATATATACTGTCAGGCAGTACATTTGTTCATCATTAAGGTCTTTCCCCTCCTGGATGCACTGTATCCATGTGGACTGTTGCATACGGTAAAAGGGTTACAGTATCACAGATTAACATCTACACCAGATGAGTGAGAGAATCACTTATTTTACATCTTATATTCTCATTTTGGGTAAGTACTTTGTTAACCTTTCTGCAGGTATACATATTGTATGTGTGTGTGTGTGTGGGGGGGGGGGTTACATTTTTATTTTTAAAGTTATTTATTAGACCGACACATTTTACAATTAAATTCTGATGCATTTTAAATTATAGGTATTCCATATGTTGTTATGTATTTTGAGTGATAATATGATAAAGCGATCATTACAGTATAATATTTACTGTATTTTTGATGTTAATAGAATTTATTTCCTCCTTTTCAGAGTACACTCTTATTACTGGCATTATAGTTTGTTACATGTATAAAATTACCAGCATCCTTATATTAAATTCAGAAAATAACAAAAATAACAATACAGGACCTTTATTTTTTGCATTGCAGCCAGACATCAGGGTCAGCTTCCAGCAGCCTTAGAATCACACTGAGTTATTTGTATTCCAGAAATGTAGAATGCAGGAAAATAGGAAATAGTGAAAGGGCAGCAGTGGTGCAGTGGTTAGCACTGTGTTTGACATATTTTTCTTTTACAGATTTGATTGATTAAAGAATGGGTGTTGGATTGATGATATTAATTTCCATGGTTCTAACAGGTGAGTTAAATTATGTTAAAGATACTGTTGATACAAAATAAACAAACTGCTTTAACATAGCAAACTATAACCTCATGAATAATTGCTGCTTACAACATGTAGACTGTTACAGTTGTGCGTTATACTTTTTTACTGGTTAGGCACTTATATACATTGGTTGCAGTGTGTTAAGGCTAGGTGAGTCATACCCAGTAATGGACGAAGCCAAATTTCAGAATTTCTTAATACCTACAAAAAGTTTATTTAGTGAACAGTGAGTTTGCTATGCCTGAGAAAAGGAAATTTTACATGCCTGTTGAAAGGTTTTCTTTAAAAAACCCTCAGTTTCTCTCTGAATCATTCACTCCTGATGCTTATGGATCATTCCATTTAAAATCAGCCAATTCTGAAAAAGATTAGCAAGTTACTACTTAACCCCATCATAATCAGATTTTATGTAATTTTAGCATTAATGCAACCAAATTTTGCTATTGACAACTTTAAGAAACAATGTACTTGTCAGTGTAAAATATAACTATATTAGAAAATAATTCTGACACAGAAAGAATCACAAGTAATGGTTGCATTGTATCAAAATTCAATTCAATGTCAATTCAATTTTCATTTCAGTTTTATTTCTATAGCAACAAATCCCATTAGATTTTGGCTTCAGATCTAACATGGAAATGTGACCCACCCCTATGTATGTTTAGGACAAGAGTCATAGGATGAACGCACAGCTTCATTAAACATACAGAATGCATCATACATAAATATCAGAGAAGTTTCACTGGTCAGGAAGTGATTGGTTTTTCACTGAAAGATTCATATAGTGAGCCATCTATTCTTATCTTTAACATTACTGCTCTGCAAGGGTGAAAGTAAGCCGGTACGGTCCGGTACTGCATACCACCAAAAGATTCTGCGCTGGTACGCAGTACCTGGAAGAGGGGGAGTGGCTGTCTGCTGTAAAGCCGTCATTCAGAACCAGTCACTGCTGTACTTTGGTTTAGAATACAGTAGATCTGCTATAGCTTTTTCTTCTCATTTCAAATTGTCACATACTTCTAATTTCTGCCTTATACAGGTAGGCAACCGTAAACTTATATATATATATATATATATATATATATATATATATATATATATATATATATATATATATATATATATATATATATATATATGTCATAGTACCGGACAAGGATTTAAAACTACTTTCACCCCTGCTGCTCTGTCTGTCAACAAAGGCAACAACCTGGGGACATGACAAACTCGGAATCAAATCTATACATAACCAATCTTTCAGCCACTGAAACAGTTAGCATCACTGCAGTAATCCTTGTTTAAATAACACCCATCATTACAAATGTTTTGTCTTTATAAAGCTTTTTTTTATTGGCTGAATATAATGGCAGCATGAGAAAAATATATAACAACAAAACTAACTACTACTACTAATTAATACCTTTGGCGCTGTGGGAGATGGCTGCCTTTCCAGTAGCTCTGTAGTACTTAGTGTTTTCAAATCTTTAATTTCCCTAATGGAATGTTCCTAAAGGGATTAAAAAAGTTTTATTTAATCTAATCCAACCTAACAACTAAAGCAAAGAAAACTCAATATGAAAATAAACACCTGCAAACATACAGATTCCTGTTGAACAAGGTCTTTAAATGTTATTTAACAACTGCAGCACCATCAACAGTAACTACACAAGATTCAACAACAGCTGCTCCAACGACAACAGCTGCTTCAGCAACAGCAGCCGCCTCCACCACAGATTCTCCAGGAGCAACAGTCAGTGAGTCCACCACAGCTGCTTCATCGACAGCAGACGCCGCCTCCACCACAGCTGTTTCATCGACAACAGCCGCAGCCTCCACCACAGCTGTTTCAGCGACAACAGATGCTCTAGCAACAACAGCTGCCCCAACCACAACAGTAGCCACCTCCAACACAGCTGCCCCAGGGACAGCAGCCGCCACCTCCACCACAGCTGCTTCATTGACAACAGCTGCCACCTCCACCACAGCTGTTTCAGCGACAACAGCCGCTGCCTCCACCACAGCTCCAACAACAATAGCTGGCCCATCCAGCACAGCTACTTCAGCAACAACAGCTGCTCCAGCAACAACAGCTGCTCCAGCAACAACAGTTGCTCCAATGACAACAGCTGCCCCAGTGACATTGGCTGTAGCCTCCACCACAGCTGCCCCAGGGACAACAGCCGCCACCTCCACCACAGCTGCTCCAGCGACAACAGCTGCCCTAGCGACAACAGCTGTAGCCTCCACCACAGCTGCTCCAGTGACAACGGCTGCCGCCTCCACCACAGCTGCTCCAGTGACAACAGCTGCCGCCTCCACCACAGCTGCTCCAGCGACAACAGCTGCCGCCTCCACCACAGCTGCTCCAATGACAACAGCTGCCGCCTCCACCACAGCTGCTCCAGTGACAACAGCTGCCGCCTCCACCACAGCTGCTCCAGTGACAACAGCTGTAGCCTCCACCACAGCTGCTCCAGTGACAACAGCTGCCGCCACCACCACAGCTGCTCCAGCGACAACAGCTGCCGCCTCCACCACAGCTGCTCCAGCGACAACGGCTGCCGCCACCACCACAGCTGCTCCAGCGACAACAGCTGCCGCCACCACCACAGCTGCTCCAGCGACAACAGCTGTAGCCTCCACCACAGCTGCTCCAGTGACAACAGCTGCCGCCACCACCACAGCTGCTCCAGCGACAACAGCTGCCGCCTCCACCACAGCTGCTCCAGTGACAACAGCTGCCGCCTCCACCACAGCTGCTCCAGTGACAACAGCTGCCGCCACCACCACAGCTGCTCCAGCGACAACAGCTGTAGCCTCCACCACAGCTGCTCCAGTGACAACAGCTGCCGCCTCCACCACAGCTGCTCCAGCGACAACGGCTGCTGCCTCCACCACAGCTGCTCCAGCGACAACAGCTGCCGCCACCACCACAGCTGCTCCAGCGACAACGGCTCAAGTGACAACAGTCGCTGCCTCCACCACAGCGGCTCCAGCGACAGCAAAGATGTTGGAATTTCGATCTGTTGGGGAGACTTTTACAGATGACCTGCTGAATCCTTCATCTACAGCGTTCATAAATCGAGCCACACTGACAGTGAACACAGTAAGTATCGTTCTTGAAGCAAAGCAAAACTTAAATGTATGAACTGACTTAATTCAATTCAATTTTATTTTTATAACGCTAAATCACAACAGTCGCCTCAAGGCACTTTATATTGTAAGCTAAAGACCATAAAATAATTAAAGAGTAAACCCAAGCATGCATACTCACAGAATTTGTGTGTGTGTGTGTGTGTGTGTGTGTGTTTCTTTCTACAGCTTGAACCTTTCTACAAGATTAAATTTTCCACGTTCCTCAAATTAATTGTGATAGGATTTAGGTAACTTTATATACGGATTTAATTTAATAAACATTTTATGATATATAATAACTTGAAAATGAAAATAAAATTATGTTTTGGGTTATTCATTTCACAGAAGTGGATCAATCATCACTGACCTTACTATTGAGTTTGCATCTACATCAGTCCCTAATAACACTGAGATTGGAAATGTTTTGGTCAGTGCAGCACCAAACATAACAGTCTTCAACGTTACCGCCAACTCTGTTGTTGTCTTTGACATAGGTATGCAATATTAATACCACCATATTAAAAAAAATCATAATCTCTCAGAACTTTTGATAAAGCAATGCCTTATTTCCTTTTCTTGGCATTATTTTACAGCAACAACTACACTCCCCACCGTCAGTACTGCTGCTGCTACAAGTACAACTGGAGGTGTGACAGCAACAGCTACCAATACTACAACTACAGTGGCTCCAACTACAGTTGTGAACACTCCGACTGCAGCTACAAACGCAACCACAGCGACTATTACAACCACCACATCTGTAACAGCTACAACTGCTGAGCCAGTAACAGAACTAAAGCTACAATTCAAATCAAATGAAATATTTATACAAGACTTGGCCAACGTGACATCTGTAGCATTTCAAAATCGAAGCACACTGTTAGTGGCAACAGTAAGTATCTTTCTTAAAGTGTAAGTCATAACCAAACAGATACATACTAACTGATTAGAAAGATTATAAAAGATATTACAGTATCACAGTAAAGGTACAATACACCATATTTGTGTTTGTCAGCTTCTTTACAATTTTTTAGAATTTTACATTAACATATAAATGTAGTAAATTTCCCATCATATGAAATATGATTACACAGAGTCAGCAAGTGAAAACTGAAAATTGTTTACATGATCATAACAGTATGAACAAATGTGCAAGCACATTTTATTCTGTAAGTTAAAAAAATTCCTCTTAGAGTTTCTATTAGCATTTGAGTGCTGGTGTCAAAATCAAACTGAAATGAAATAGATTCCATATGTGACAAAAAATGTAAATTATATCAATAGTAAAGAAAATTGTATATGATTACATAAGGCATATTGTATCATAAATACAATGTTTTTTAGATAAGATGGATAAGATAAAACTTTAATGATCCCACGACGGGGAAATTTGTGCATTACAGCATCTCAAATACAGAGAAGAAGGATGAACAAAACAAATGAAATAAAATAGAATAGAAAAGACTATATTCATAAAATATATATCAATACACATATACATATACACACATCTACATGAGAACACTTTATACAGATATCAAAACACTAAATACATTTGTAGCCAGTAAAGTATACAACATACACAGTATGCATTATATGGGTGAGAGTGTTATGAATAAAATGTATTTGTACTGTATGCATAAAATGATGGCAGTGGAGTTAGAGTGTCCAAGTGACTCAGGACATCATGATGTGTTATACAGTCTAACTGCTGTTGGGATGAATGACCTGCTAAAGCGCTCCTTCCTGCAGCGAGGGCGTTTCAGTCTCTGACTGAAGGAGCTGCTCAGTGCACCCACGGTCTCATGCAGATGGTGATGGGGGTTGTCCATGATGGATGTCAACTTTGCTAACATCCTCCTCTCACCCACCACCAGAGGACATCTCAGCACAGAGCTAGACCTCTGCACCAGTTTGTCAATCCTGCTCCTGTCCCTTTCGGTGCATCCACCTCCCCAGCAGACCACTGTATAGAAAAGGGCAGATGCTACCACTTACTCATAAAAAGTCTTTAACAGAGACCTGCAGACACCGAAGGACCTCACTCTCCTCAGCAGGTGGAGTCGACTCTGGCCCTTCTTATACAGGATGTCTGTATTTGTAGTCCAGTCCAGCTTGTTGTTGAGGTGAACACCCAGGTACTTGTAAGAGACCACTGTCTCAATGTCCTTTTCCTGGATGTTCACTGGTGCTGTAGGGGGTGGCTTCCTCCTGAAATCTATGACCATCTCCTTCATCTTGCTGACATTGATTTGAAACAGCAGCGGAGAGCGGCTTCCAATTCTTGGTTAAGTCTCTCTGTTTGGCCATTTGTTTGGGGGTGGAACCCAGAACTCAAACAGACCTTGGCCCCTAATACTGAACAAAAAGCCCTCCAGACTCGGGAGATGAACTATGGACCGCGGTCGGACACGATTTCCGTGGGAATGCCGTGAAGGCGAAACACGTGTTCTATTAGGAGGTCGGTGGTTTCAGTGGCGGTGGGTAGTTTTGGGAGAGCAATGAAATGAGCAGCTTTGGAGAAGCGATCCACTACAGTAAGTACTACGGTTTTGCCACTAGAGGGGGGTAGGCTTGTCACGAAGTCTAAGGCAATGTGTGACCAGGGTCTGTGAGGAACTGCGAGGGGCTGCAAAAACCCAGAGGGTGGTTGGTTCCCTGTCTTATTTCTGGCACAAACTGAACAGACTGCGACATACTCTCATACATCCCGGTCCAAGGTGGGCCACCAAAAATAACGCTTGAGGAAGTTCTGTGTTCTATTCACCCCCAGGTGACAGGTAAACCTGGCAGTGTGCGCCAAATGGATGACAGCGGCACGGGCTGCCGTGGGCACGAACCGTAGGTGGGTGGGTCCTGTGCCAGGGTCCGGTTTGGTGTCCAGTCCCTCTCGAATGGCATCCTCTACCTCCCAGGTGATGGCGCCCACTCTGCAGGTACGAGGAAGTATGCGCTCTGGCTCCGCAGAGTCCGTATCTGAGGAAAACTGACGTGACAGGGCATCAGCTTTAACGTTCTTGGATCCCGGTCGGTAAGTAATGTGAAAAACAAAACTACTAAAAAACAAGGACCAACGGGCTTGTCTGGCATTCAGTCTCTTAGCCTGTTGCAAGTAGGTTAGATTCTTGTGGTCAGTTAGAATAACAAAAGGTTGTGCCGCTCCCTCTAACAGATGGTGCCATTCCTCTAAGGCTGCCTTAATTCCTAACAGTTCTCGATCCCCTACGTCGTAGTTGCGTTTCGCCGGTGTGAACCGCCTGGAAAAGAATGCACATGGTCGCAGTTTGTTATCTTGTTCAGATCTTTGTGATAGTACTGCCCCTACCCCGGATTCAGAGGCATCCACTTCAACAATGAATTGTCGAGTGGTGTCAGGGTGCACAAGAATGGGAGCAGTGGAGAACAGTTTCTTAAGGTGTTTGAATGCGGTTTCTGCTTCAGGGGTCCAAATAAACGGTCTGTTAACAGAGGTGAGGAGTGTGAGGGGGGCTGCTACCTGGCTGTAGTTGCGAATGAAGCGACGGTAAAAGTTGGCGAAGCCCAGGAACTGCTGGAGTTTCCTTCTGGAGGTGGGCGTCTCCCAGTCGAGGACCGCCTTGACCTTAGCTGGGTCTGTCTTCACCTGCCCTCCGTCCAAAACATAACCTAGAAAGGCCACTGAAGATGAATGAAACTCACACTTCTCTGCCTTGACAAAAAGGCGGTTTTCCAGCAGTCTTTGCAGTACACAGCGGACATGCACATAGTGGTCTGATAGGGATTCAGAAAAGATCAGGATGTCATCTAAGTAAACAAACACAAAAAGGTTCAGAAAGTCTCTCAGGACGTCATTCACCAATGCTTGAAACACGGCTGGTGCGTTTGTCAGACCAAAAGGCATGACCAAGTACTTGAAGTGACCTAGGGGGGTTTTAAAAGCCGTTTTCCACTCATCCCCTTCTCGGATTCTGACGAGATGATAGGCGTTGCGTAAATCTAATTTTGTGAAGACGGAGGCCTTCCGTAAGGGCTCGAATACCAAACTAATGAGGGGCAGGGGGTACTTGTTTCTCACTGTGATCTGGTTTAAACCTCTGAAATCTATGCAGGGTCTAAGACCACCATCCTTTTTAGATACGAAAAGAAACCCGCCCCCACAGGAGAAGAAGAGGGACCAATGATTCCTGCTGCTAAGGAGTCCCTAATGTATGCCTCCATGGCCTCCCTTTCGGGCCCAGACACGTTATAAAGCCGACTAGACGGAAGGGGGGCTCCAGGAAGCAAGTCAATGGCACAGTCATAGGGTCTGTGCGGGGGAAGGGACAGTACCTTTTCCTTACTAAACACCAACTGTAGGTCATGATACTCTGAAGGGATGGAGGATAAATCGGGGGTGTCAACACTAGAAGGGGGTTTCGGAGGACCACCTCGTGGAACAGCCGAGCGCATACAATTAGCTAGACAGAAGGGACTCCAGCTCACTACCCGTCCCTCAGCCCAATCAAGATGTGGGTTGTGAGTGCACAGCCAAGTATGACCTAGAACTACCGGGGGTGCTAGGGGTGTCGAAAACAAAAAACCTAATGTATTCCTGATGATTACCAGAAACCAACAAGAGCAAGGGCTCGGTTTGATGGGTTATGTAGGCGAGCGGTTCACCATTTAAGGCAGAGACAGATACAGGAGTGGAAAGGGGGTATAAGCTCACACCTAACTGTACAGCGAATCCCTTGTCTAGCAAATTCTGCTTGGCACCTGAGTCTACGAGCACCTGGGAAGTGTATGTGTGCTCTTTCGTGCAGAGAGTGACAGGTAAAACCAGACGGGGAAGAGACTCTTTAACCCCGCCCACCAGGATCCCCGAACTCACCGGCGGGCTCCTCCTTTTGGCTGACGTGGGCATCCCGCCACGAAATGTCTGCTCTGTCCGCAATACAAACATAACTGTGCAGAAATACGTCGCCAACGCTTCTCAGGTGTCAGTCTGGCACGGCCTAGCTGCATGGGTTCCTGCCCTAGTTCATGTAGCGAAGGCGGCGGTGTGAGCCCGGAAACGTTAGCAGGGGGCGGGGAGGAGGTGACTGCACCTATGCTCCTCGTGGGTTGCTGGGAACTGGAGTTCTTACAGTCGGTGCGCTCCCGAAGGCGATTGTCTATGCGTAAGGCCAAGGAAACTAAGGCTTCAAAAGAAGCCGGCTCATCACGTGAAGCGAGCTGATCCTTCATCCTGTCATTCAAGGCCTGATAGAAAACCCCCTGCAAAGCATTAGGGGCCTACCCTGTCTCAGCGGCGATGGTACGGAACTCGATTAGAAATTCCGCTACACTCTTTGATCCCTGCCTGAGCCCTAACAACCTCCGGGCTGCGTCTCCCTCAGAAGCGGGATGTGCAAAAGTCATGCGGAACTCCCTTAAAAACTGCTCATAAGGATAGGTGGTGATATTGTTGTGCACAAAAAAAGCCTCTGCCCAAGCAAAGGCTTTACCTCTCAGTAAACTTAGAAAGGACGTCTTCAAACATCACAGGGGAACGCACTGGGGGAGTGAGCGATAGCAAGCGAACACTGAAACAGGAACCCCTTCACGCGGTCAGCGTCACCTGAAAATGGTTCAGGGGTTGCTGGGGTGATTTTCACTCCTCCTACGGGTAGCGGACCAGCCGGAAGACCCCCGCTGACAAGTGCAGTGACGGGATCAGAGGTGTTAGGCTGACCGGGGGGACAAACAGGGGACAACTTCTCCTCAATAGCACGAAGCACTCTGAGCAACTCCTCGCTACGCTGTTTCAACTCTAGCTGTTGTTCTGCTAGACCTTTTAAGGCCTGCTCATGTGCACTCAACCAGGCACCCTGGCTGGCCAACGCGGTTCGTATTGGGTCTGCTGGGTCCATTACGTGGCCAGAGTGTTCTGTCAAGGATGGGGGGGCTGTGTGCTGGGAAGGGGTGGACCCAAATGCAGGATGCGAGAGGCAGAACTAACTTAAAACTGCTTTATTGGGGAGGCACAAGAGAACAAAACCAAAACACAAAAACCCCAAATCTCAACCTAGGCGAAAAAACACTCATGAAGCCTGGGAGAAACATAACCCAAAATACCAAACTGGAACATACAGCTAAGAGGGGAACACTGAGGGAAGCAATGACGGACCAGCGCGGTCTCTATAGGGGTGAGTGTTAGGCGTGTCAGACGCCGCGTCCGCAGCACAGGAATCACGGGTGAGTGATCTAAGGAGAGGAGGACAGAGGTTAGCGGAGTCGATAGAGAGACAGGGCTCTTAACAAGGCTAGGAGGAAGAGATGAGTGGAACTGGCTTATTGAGATGTTGGCAAGAACTGTCCCAGGCAGGTAGGGGGCAGGTGATGCAAAACAGGTGGTCCGGGAGGGCAGGCAGGCTGGGAGGCTGGGAAGATCGCGAAACGCCGTCTGGGACCTGAAACAGGCGAGGCAGGTGGTCAGAGGTAAGGAACAGTGAAACAGCGGACTCAACTCGGAAAAAACAAGGGCAGGCTCCAGGATCGTTACCAGGTGGTTTTAACAACACTCCGGCAAAGACTGGGGGATTCAGCTGGTCTTAAGAGCAGAGGTAATCCCTGATGGATGAGCATCCGGTGCGCCCGCCAATCGAGTACAGCCCCCAGCTCCGCCCAGCACAAGATGGCCCAGCCACCCAGCCTACAGAGAGAAGAAAAAGAACACAGGCCGCACCACCTACCCCACACCCTGACAGTTGGTGAGGTAGTGAATGGTCCATGCAGCCAGCTGCCTGTCCACTCCGGCTCCCTCAAGCTTCTCTTTTGGCAGTGCAGGCTGGATGGTATTGAAAGCACTGGAGAAGTCAAAGAACATGATCCTCACAGTGTTCCCCGCCTGCTCTAGGTGAGAGAGGGATCTGTGCAGCAGGTAGATGATGGCGTCGTCCACCCTGATGCCAGGCTGGTAGCCAAACTGCACGGGGTCCAGCGCTGAGCTCATCAGAGGGCGAAGGTGGTGCAGGATGAGCCTCTCCATGGTCTTCATCAGATGAGAAGTCAGGACCACAGGTCTGCAGCGGTTGGGCTCCCTGGGATGTGGAATCCTCTCCAGATTAAAGCCCATTTACACAACACCGTTTCAAAATGAAAACGGCATCATTTTGATGCGTTTTGGCCTCCCATTTACACGAGAACGACATCGTTTTGATGCATTTCGCCCTTCCATTTACACGACAACGGAGTGAAAACGATGTGTTTCGGTGGCCCGCATTGTCGTGTAAACGGATGAATACGGCGTGATTTGGAAATGGGTGACACGCACATGCGCACTATGGTTGCAACTGCCAGTTTTCCGCACGTGCGCAAATTGAAAACCGAAGGCTTATCAAAATGACATTGTTTCCAGTGGAAATGGTGTCGTGTAAACAGGGCCCAAAGCTCAGGTTGAAGATATGCAGGACCACCAGACAGAGCTGGTCTGCACAGTCCCTGAGCAGTCTGGAGTTGATTCCATCTGGACCTGCTGCCTTCCTGATCTTTGTCTTCCTGAGCTGACTTCTCACCTGATTAGCTGTGAGGTGGATTTGAGGCTGGTTTGGGGTGGGAGGTAGGGCTGGCTCTGTTGTGGGTGGGGTTGAGGAGAGTGCCGGCAATGATAGCTCTCCCCCAGGAGAAAGGGGGTAGAGCATACAGAGGAGGGTAGATGGGAGTTGTGGGGTGGGGGAGGTGGTTAATGGCCCAGAGTCAAATCTATTGAAAAACAGATTCAGGTCGTTAGCCCACCCCCAGTCAGCAGGCACTGAGGCTCCTCCACTGTCCTCGAAGTGGCCAGAAATTTTTTTTCATGTTCCTTCATCTTCCTCCTGAAGCTTTCTTTACCTCTCCGGATCTTTTATTTACAGTGCCTTTTGAAAGTATTCGGCCCCCTTGAACTTTTCAACCTTTTTCCACATTTCAGGCTTCAAACATAAAGATATAAAATTTTAATTTTTTGTGAAGAATTAACAACAAGTGGGACACAATTGTAAAGTGGAATGAAATTTATTGGATGTGTCAAACTTTTTTAACAAATAAAAAACTGAAAAGTGGGGCGTGCAATATTATTCGGCCCCCTTGCATTAATACCTTGTAGCGCCACCTTTTGCTGCAATTACAGCTGCAAGTCTCTTGGGGTATGTCTCTCTCAGTTTTGCACATCGAGAGACTGAAATTCTTGCCCATTTTTCCTTGCAAAACAGCTCGAGCTCAGTGAGGTTGGATGGAGAGCGTTTGTGAACAGCAGTCTTCAGCT
>JAMQGT020003139.1:0-16127 GCA_024447675.2 Pterophyllum scalare | reverse complement strand
GTTTCATGACTGTATTTACTGTATCATCAGTGTACAACCTGTGTTTGATGTGAAACCACAGATTCTCCTTGGAGGCCCAATATTACAGTCTCAGGTGATCTGAAGGAGAAGAAGTCTGTCACTATAACCTGCTCAGCTTTCACTCCCTGTCCACACTCCCCTCCTGAACTCACCTGGAATCTCCAACAAGACTCTCACAAGAAAACAGAGGAAAACACAGATGGAAGCTTTACAACTAAAATCCAGCAGACCATCAGTCTGTCAGACACACATGATGGAAAGAAGATCAACTGCTCTGCCAGATATCCTGTGAACCAAGGAAAACACACCAAGACAGCAGAGACAGAAGAGACTCTCAGTGTTTCATGTAAGACAATCAGAGTTTGATGTTGGATCCTGTAGCACATCATGATTCATTTGGATTGTTTTTCATTCAGATGGCCCCAAGCAAACCTCAGCATCCATCAGTCCATCAGGTTTGGTGTCAGCAGGCAGCTGGGTGAACCTGACCTGCTCCAGCAGAGCCAAACCTCCAGTCAGCAGCTTCACCTGGTTCAAGAAGAGCACAGATGGACCTGTGAGAGTATCTGAAGGAGAGATTTACAGCTTCAATGCAACAGATGGAGGAGTTTATTACTGTGTGGCCACTAATGATCTGGGTAATCAGACATCAGCAGATATTAATGTGGCTGCTGCAGGTAAAAGGCTGAAGCCACCGATATGTTATTTCACATCTCTTCATTTCTCTAATTTCCATCCATGCATCCATACAAGTTGTAACTAAAAGTAACTTTGGGTAGTAACCAAACACAGCCTGAATCAGTACGTCACTATTAAATCATGTTTTGTTTTTGTTAATGTTTTCTATAGGTCTCTCATCAGGATCCACACTGGGGCCACTTTTTGGAGTAGTTATTGGGATCATTGTACTCGTAATCTTAATCTTGCTCTGCTTGATTATCTTTGTTTGGTAAATACAACATATGAAAGCGGAAAACATGACCAGATACTGTCACTGACATTATAGCTGCACATTAAAAATATATGTTTCCCATCAGGTTGAACTTTACTGACTCACATATTTAACATAAACAAAGTTTATTTAATGGCTTCTTCTGTCTTCCAGGCGGTTAAAATCAAAGCATCAAACTCAACAACTGACTCAGGCAAGAAAATTGCAAAAAAAAAGAGCTCTGCCTGTAGCTTACATGACTTATCACTGTCAGAGCAGATTAATCATCTAATGCAAAATGTGTAAAAACATGAATAAGAACAGACCGAACTCAGACCACTTCCTATTTGTTTTATTCTATAGCGTCAAGCACACAACGAGGTGGTTATTGGACAACCAGCAAGTAAACGAGATGGAAAAGAAGAAAACATCCATTATGGAGATATCAGCTTCTCTAACCTGGGATATGACGAGTCCTCTGACTCAGTGCAGGACAGAGGACAGCAGCAGGATACGATGTACACACAGGTGAAGGTCAACAAGCCAGAAAAGAGCTAAACTCAGAGAGCTCATGGCCAAGAGGAACTCTACGCTGAGGTGAAGAAAAAATGAGAACTGTTGTGAAATAACATCACATTAACAAAGAAGTACACACACAAATCCTGTAGATGTATCATTTTCACCACCAAAAGTAAAGTGAACAAACTACATCCTGCAGCTTTTTATGTTCAGCTTTCCGTGCTAATGTCAAACAACTTCTCATGTTACAGCACTCCAGTAAGGAACCACTTTTACATGACAGCAGAGGAAGTTCTGCAGAACTGAACGTCAAAATCTCCAACATTATAGTTTCATATTTCATGTTTATTGTTTATTATATGGTCGACATCTTGAAATAAAAGTCTCAAAGCTCTTAACAGGAAACTTGTCCAAATGGCTGCAGGGAAGCTGGCATCAAAATACTTCTGCAAACATATAAAATGTGTTAGGGTTTATGTAATTTGAAAGTGTCTCTCGCTGATATTTCACATTAAAATGGGGAGGACGAGGAGCAGCTGATCTGTCAGACAAAGATGAGAAACTCACAACAATTTCTGAAACAGTCATGAGTGGAACTTTGCCAGGAAATAAGTGAAAGTTTTGCCTTTAAAACATGTTTTATTTATAAAATGTGACCTTTTAAGTTAACCCTGTAATGCAGAGTGTATCATATTTGATGATTGAGTTTTGAAGTTTTGAGATGTCTACATGATCAGAGTGATACCCCCCCCCCCACACACACACACGCAGAAATAAAGTGCACAACATAATTTTTAATATAATGAATTGAAAAAAAATGCTGGATTTAGCACATGTTAGAAATTAAAATATGTAATACAAATGTGGGACTTTTTTTTCAGAAGGTTCAATAAACACTCCATTAAAAAAATGTAATTCTGGTAATTATTTCATGATTCAGGCTGTTGTTGTGAACTGGAGTTATAGAACAAACTGAAATTTGTTTTATTCTTTATTAATTCTGTCATTCACTTTTTATGTAGAAAGCTGTACACTGTAATAAAAAAACTGTGATTTAACAGAATATATTCTATCAATTTTACAGAATTTCCATATTTTTGAAATATGTCAAATATCAATAAAATCACATAAACAGACTGTGAATTAACAAGTCTGTGAATAACCAGGATTTCTCATGTTTTCACAGGAAATCCCTTATTTTTCCACACAAAAGAACTGTAAAAATATAGTTACAACAGCAACATAATTTCAGAAATATGTCAAAATAAAACTGTTAACAGAGCCTCCCACAAATGTCCAAAAATATCTGTGACATTCTTTTCACTCACTTGCAGATAATCAAACACCTGTGCATGAATTGCCTGATATGCAGGGATCATGATGCACGTGCATGCAGAGTTTGAAACACTTTCCATGCTGTCAGCTTTGCACAGATCCATAAATGTATGCTGTTAGAAAATCCTACAAAGAGAAACGGATCACACAAGGAAAAACGGTCCACTACTAAATGGATGCACCCTCAAATTTGTTATATATTTATTTAGATTACAATAAGACATTCAGTATTTCCTATCATACACAATACAGAGCAAAACATTTTCACAAATGATCTTAAATATCACAGAGAAACTCTTTAAATTAAATAAATGTGTTTTAGTCAATACATTTAATTTGTTTGCAGAGGTGTTTTGGTGCCAGCTTCCTGACATCAATCTGAGTTTGTTTCCTACTCACAGCTTTGAGACATTCATTTTTAGCAAGGCTTCCATATAACTAAATCAGACAGGAGCACACAAAGCACACCAACATGTGAATACTGTATGAGTGCAATGATAACAACAATAATAATGAGAATAATTAAAAAAGCTGTTGTCCTTCACCTGTGCGTACACCACATCCTGTTGCTGTCCTCTGTCCTGCACTGAGTCAGAGGACGTTTCAAATCCCAGGTTAGAGAAGCTGATCTCTCCATAATGGATGTTTTCTTCTTCTCCTTCTCTTTTACTTGCTGGCTCTTCAACAACCAGCTCTTCATGTGTTTGAATCTATAAAATGAACCAAAAATGAAAATCTGAGGTGGACCTGTTGAGTTGAGTTTATTCTTAACTGTGTTTTCAGACATTTTAAAGTAGGTGTCCAGTCCGCTCTTATAGAGTTACTATTCTAAATAATCACGTCAGGTAATCTACTGAGAAGTTTAGTGTTTCCTCACCTGAGTCTGTTGCTGAGTTTGATGCTTTGACTTTAACCACCTGGAAGACATGAGAGGCAGTTAAATGAACTACATTCTGTTTGAAGTTAGATATTTGTGTGAGCAAAGTTACACCTGATGGGAAACAGATATTTTTAATGTGTGGCTTAAATATCAGTGACAGTAACTGATCACGTTTTCTACTTTGATATGTGATTGTTACCAAACAAAGATAACCAAGCAGATGAGAAAGATGAACCCAAAGATTCCTCCAAGAAGTCGGGATACCATGGAGTTACCATCCTGTTCTACTATTAGAAAAACAAGAGGAAACAAGATATGAGTAAAATAGGACATAATAATGTGGACATAAAGGCTCCAGCCATTGTTAAAGTTTAATTTTACATCAACTTCAAGTTTAAGTTTAACAATATAAATAAACAGAAAATAAGAAATTCATCAAAGACAAGAGTAAATCTCGGATTGCCGGATGGAGAAGCGTGACTGGGGGAGAGGAAGGGTAACAGAGGAAGACAGAGGGCGGAAAGGAGCAGCAGCCTGAGCCTGACCACAACACAACATAACAAAGAAATACTTGTCTGTTTTATTATTTATTTATTTATTCATATGCTTGCTTATCATGACTTCTGCTGTGTTTGTGTGCCAATCTTACCCATAAAAGGTGCTACTGGAACTTTAATTTCACTGACGGAATCTTTCAAAGGGATTAATAAAGTTTTATCTAATTTAATCTAATCTAATCTAAAAATGAGAGAAAAGTGAGCCATCAGTGGCTTCAGTCCAACTTTACCTTCAATATTCACACGAATGTCTGCTGATGTCTGAGTACCCAGATCATTAGTGGCCACACAGTAATAAACTCCTCCATCTGTTACATTGAAGCTGTAAATCTGTCCTTCAGATACTCTCACAGGTCCATCTGTGCTCTTCTTGAACCAGGTGAAGCTGCTGACTGGAGGTTTGGCTCTGCTGGAGCAGGTCAGGTTCACCCAGCTGCCTGCTGACACCAAACCTGATGGACTGATGGATGCTGAGGTTTCAAATGAATCATGAGGGTGTTTCCCTTGGTTCACAGGATATCTGGCAGAGCAGTTGATCTTCTTTCCATCATGTGTGTCTGACAGACTGATGGTCTGCTGGATTTTAGTTGTAAAGCTTCCATCTGTGTTTTCCTCTGTTTTCTTGTGAGAGTCTTGTTGGAGATTCCAGGTGAGTTCAGGAGGGGAGTGTGGACAGGGAGTGAAAGCTGAGCAGGTTATAGTGACAGACTTCTCCTCCTTCAGATCACCTGGGACTGTAATATTGGGCCTCCAAGGAGAATCTGTGGTTTCACAAACATATACGCAAAGAGCGAGCATCAAAATTAAACTTATATTAATGTTGTTATGAACTAAATATTATTAATAATAATAATAATAATAAACCCTCAAAACTCTTTACCTCTGACTGTTATTTGAAGAGGGTCACATGAAGCTGTTGCCATGAATGCTTCTTTCTCTACTCTGAATAAGTATGTGTCTGTGTGTGTGCTGGTTACATTAGAAAACAGAGTGCTGCAGTTTCTCTCACTCAGGTTCCCAGTAATACTCATTGGATAGATGGTAACTGCTCCACTACTGTTAAAGATCACATTGTTTGGTTTATAGTTAAATCTAGAATCATTTTTATTCCACACTCCAAAGATTTTGCTGATAAATTTCTGTTCTTCTTTGGGTCTGAAGCTACATGGGATTTGGAGACAAGATCCACTCAGTGCTTCCATCTTCGTTGGTGTCGTTATGAAGAGGCCTGCTTTATCAGGACAATCAGCCAAAGCTCCTGTAATTACAGTGTCATGATGAACATATTATACAGTTTATTGAGATTGTTTTTCATTCTACTTTACGCCCAAAAAACTTATATCTCTGGTCAAAGTATTTGGTACACTATATTTAGTGCAACAATATTTTGAGGCAACTGTTTGTTGTGATTTGGTGCTATATAAATAAAATGGAACTGAATTTAATTTCTTGTATTAAAATTAAACATTTTAACTGATATTGCAGAGGTGGGAGGCACATTTCCACCCCATCTGCAGTTTGGATGCATGATTATGAACTTTTCATAATCAGAGTTCCAACAATCTGGTGTTTTCCCTCTGTTCCTAACATTTTCTGCATAAAACATTTCAAACTGAAGTCAGGACATAAACAGCTGGATGAAGTAACTCTATGTTCACTTTGTTTCTAATTGAAGTTCACACTGTAGAATAACTCCAATAACGTCTTTGAAATACTGAAAAAGCAGCTCACCTGAAACAAACAAGACAATCAGTAACATACTGTCACCATGTAGACAGACAGAGGCCTACTGCCTGCATTTCAAACAAACACACAAACAAAAGAATAAAAAACATAATAAAAAACAGCTTGAATCATTTCACATATGGAGCTGTAACACTGTACTTAATGTATTTTAGAGCACAATAAAAACTTCCCCTGTGCATCCACGCGTTTCTTTTTTTATTGTAGTTTTCTCTTAAAATAATTTGAAATATAAACATTTTAACAACAGAAGGTAGCATGTAAAAGTAGAACATCAGTAAATAAAATGTAATGTATCTGTTAGTGCAGTAAAAGAAAAAGAAAATTTAACATAATAAAAGATTGAGTGCAGAAAGTTACTGAATTAAAGCTATAAACTTTTCCTTACCAAACAAGCCCAAGTGAAGTCCTGTCATGTTTTAACAGAGTCACAGTGAATTATGCAGCCTCGCTGCTGTTAGAAAGATGGAAGTACAGAAAGAAAATATGCTGTTTCACAAAATGCACTGATGTTGGTTTGCTTGGTCACAAAAAAACTCTGCAGAAATACAGTCAGTTCTGCTAACATCCTGTCAGACGTTACATCTTTGCCCCGCCTCTGGAGGGGGCATCGGGGTGTTGCTTTTGTTTTGTCTGTGTTTGTTAACAATATTACAGCAAACTACCACTCTGAGTCATACCAGTTACATCAGTTAAGAACGGGCCTGCATTTCTACCGCACTTTGTGAACCAATCCTTTACATATGAGTGTGGGCGGGTCCTCATCTGGACACAGAAGCAGAGGGGCACAAACATGGGAGAACAAACTGTTGTGCTGTGAACATATTTTGCGGTCCAAACAAAACTACTGCAGCATCTGTGTGCGGCACAGAGGTAAACACAGACAGCGATTACAAGCAAGATGACAAGTACACACTTTGCATCCTTTTATCTGTGACATGAACGGATACAAAGCAGCAAGTTCAACCCTAAGCCCCAACCTAATTCACAGCCATGAAAATCGCATTTCTTCTCTCATGTAATACACACCATGCAGTGAAAGAGCAGTAGAAGACTTTACATCATAACAGCAGAGTCACACCCTTCTGCCGCTTTCATCACATGGTCTTGGCTCCAGACCAGCTAGCTTGCAGTGCCGTTTGGGTTTGAATCCACCATCTGGCCAGGGCCTTTCTGTGTGGAGTTTGCATGTTCTCTTCATGTTTCCATGGGTTTTCTTTGGTTTTCTTCATCATTCCACAGACCTAACCCCACTAACTGCAAAGACATGCATTCATATGAGTGAATGCCAACCCTGCCTCTCACCCAATGATAGCTGGTATAGGTTCCATCCCCCAGAGACCCTGAAAAGGACAAATTGGAATAGAATGGATTGATGGATGGATGAAATATTAACAAAATACTGGATTACCAGTGATTAGATACCAGGTATAGTAAAGATATGCAAATTCAAATGATGCTGAAAGGATACATAGGTAAGATTTCCTGATTACCTTAAAACTGTAAAGTGTCTCCTTTGTGTGTATTGGGGAAATCCTGAGTAGCAAGCATGTTAAAGTGAATTCATAGAATGTAATACATCACTGTAGATTAAACAGCATATAAAGAATTTAACATGAGTTCAACCTTAGTATTGATTCCAATAACACTGATGGGAACATCTTTCTGCAGAATAATTACTTTGCAGAGTGCTGAAACTGAGACAATGAGACAAATGAAGTAAAAGCCAACACACACAAAAAAAAACATTACCAAATTGAACAGGGAAGTAACTAACAAATACACAGCTAGACACAATTTTACACACAGCAACTTTACACTAAAGGAAACAGTGGGGATGACTAAAACCTCAAAACCCCCAAAACTCTAGTAAGAAAACCACTAAAGAAGCCTGTGACCACGACACAAGTGGTTATACTGCAGCAGCTCATTTCCACTTCCTGGCTGCTGGTTTGACTTTGTGCTTCAGCCTTAAAGTGTTCTGCTTTTTTACTGCCTGTTCTAATCTTAATCATGTTTGTGATCCTGCATTCTACTTTGCATTTTATCTGCTTGGAGTTTTGGATCCACGTGTTTTACCAAAATAATACTTTGACATTTCAACTCTGTGCTGTTGGGTGACAGCCCTGCTGTCTCAGAACTGTACAAGATACCAAAGTTCCCATTCTTCCTTTAAATAAACTCATTGAAAATGTTTAATTCATTTATAATATTTAATTGTTGCATCGTTTAAGTAACTACTTACAGCACTTGTATTTGTGTGTACTATGAGAGTGTGTAAATGTTCTGCTCTTTTAGTTCCTGTGAAAGTCCCACCCAGCCTCACACACACACACACACACACACACACACACACACACACACACACACACACACACACACACACACACACACACACACATACATACATACTTCCTTTGCAAAGAAAAATAATAGTTTGGTATATTTAGTGTCAGTGAAAATATGTAGAACGAAATGAGGGTGATTCTGTCTAAATACACTATATTGTATTCATCCATCCAAATCATTGAATTCAGGTGTTCCAATACATTTACATTTATCTTGTAGCACATGTGGAGTGACTGAATTAGCACTAAAAATAAAAGTAACAGTAAATACAGTATGGTTGTTGAGCGCCAACACTAAGCTGGTGATTTTTGACACACAAGCTTAGTCATAGACAATATTTGTTTTTTTTAATCTGATATCAATAAATGCTAAGTGTGTTTCGATTAGGCCATAAACCTAAATTTGTATGCTGAGAATTAAACTAATATGTTACATGGGAAATAAAAGCCATTTCTGTTAAATCCCACCTTCAAATTTGGTCAAGTTTATTCATACATATGGAGTGACAAAAAATAATCTTATCGTTCAACATGTAAAATGTCATAAAATGCTAATCAGAGGAGGAGATTTGTTTCATAGTGCAGTTCTGGAGCAGCAATCTTCCTTTAAGTCATAGGTTTGCTTTGATTAACAGAAAAATGTCTTAAAAAAAACATCACACAAAAACTGTTTGCAGTCACACATCAAGAGCAGTGCACAGAAGACCACAGATCAGTTGACTGAGAAATTTTATTCCACACTATTTGTTGTCTGTAGTTACACAGCCTCCAGAAACTGTGCCTGCAGAGCCCAATTGACCAGCTTCCTCAATGCACTTCAAGGTTTCTGCTTTTTTACTTCTCATCTCTCACCAGTGTAGCCACTTCTATTTATTGAGTCTGAAGCGGTTTCTTTCATAACAGTATTTTTTTTTTTTTTATTCCTGCTCTTGGTGGTATTCAGTTTCAGGAAGTAAGACTAGGAATTTCAAATGAAGCAAAACACATGATGACAGAAAGATATATCAGCAAAGTATTTCAGTCTTTTTCTCCATCCTTTTCTTGTTCTTCACAGAGTTATGAAGAAAACATTGCAGTCGTGTAAAACTACGACTGACTGAGGTGGCTTTATTGAGTCATTATTAATTCATAATACATGTTTTGATATAAACAATACTTGTAATTATTCTGTCTTTGCTTTTGTCAGCATTGCTACAACATTTCTGATGTTTTTTTAATGGACTTTTAATGTTTGCTGTTCAGAAGTGGGTCGTTTAGTGATAAAGGTGCTCCTTTGGACATTGGACCTCTTAGCTTAGCCAGGTTGTTTGCCATGAGCTAAACCTATTTGTGGCAAACTTCTTCACATTGCACTCAGTTGCTGTAGATTTATGACAGATTTAAATTAAAATTAATGTTCTTATTGTGTTGGAAAGCCTTAATTAGTTTTTTATTATTATTGAAAAATGTTCTGTGGTGACTTTTGTTATATGACTGTTTGTATGACCTGAATCACATGAAAACAAACAAAATCTAGAAGTGCATCTTATGAGGGTGGACTAACTGCCTTTAATTTTGTTAATTTCTTTTTTCATTTTCCACTTCCTTTCACAGCCCTCTGTGGGTGATAATTCTTAGTAGTAGTAGTCATTGTACTGAGACCCAGCTTATTTACAGTGGGTGTGAATCATTTGCAATGACGTTACATGTTTTCACTTATGGTTTGTTGGATCTCACTTACTACTTGATACACCACTCAAAAAAAAGGAAACCTCTGAAAACACATCAGAAAAATATCATGCTTAATATCTATATGGACTGGGTAATGTGTTTGGAATAAAAGGATGCCTACAGAGGGCTGAATTGAAAGACACCCTGAAAATCAATGTGACAAAATGATGCAACAGGCTAGTCCTTTTTGCCAGAATTTAATTGCAGCAACTCAGGATGGTAGTCAGTAGTTTCTATGGCCCCCATACACTTGTATGCATGCTTGACAACATTAGGGCATGCGCCTAATGACATGATGGATGGTGTCCTGGGGGATCTCCTCTCAAATGAACCAGGGCATCACTGAGCTCCTGGACAGTCTGAGGTGCAACCTAGTGGTGTCGGATGGACTGAAACATAATATCCCAGAGGTGTTCCATTGGACTGGATTGGACATAATTCATCCTTTCATTTACTTTAACTAAACAAAACATGTCAGAATATACACTGCTCAAAAAAATAAAGAACACTCAAATAACACATCCTAGATCTGAATGAATGAAATATTCTCATTGAATACTTTGTTCTGTACAAAGTTGAATGTGCTGACAACAAAATCACACAAAAATCATCAATGGAAATCAAATTTATTAACCATTGGAGGCCTGGATTTGGAGTCACACACAAAATTAAAGTGGAAAAACACACTACAGGCTGATCCAACTTTGATGTAATGTCCTTAAAACAAGTCAAAATGAGGCTCAGTATTGTGTGTGGCCTCCACGTGCCTGTATGACCTCCCTACAATGCCTGGGCATGCTCCTGATGAGGTGGCGGATGGTCTCCTGAGGGATCTCCTCCCAGACCTGGACTAAAGCATCCGCCAACTCCTGGACAGTCTGTGGTGCAATGGGACGTTGGTGGATGGAGCAAGACATGATGTCCCAGATGTGCTCAATCGGATTCAGGTCTGGGGAACAGGCGGGCCAGTCCATAGCTTCAATGCCTTCATCTTGCAGGAACTGCTGACACACTCCAGCCACATGAGGTCTAGCATTGTCCTGCATCAGGAGGAACCCAGGGCCAACCGCACCAGCATGTGGTCTCAAAAGGGGTCAGAGGATCTCATCTCGGTACCTAATGGCAGCCATGCTACCTCTGGTGAGCACATGGAGGGCTGTGCGGCCTAGCGGTCCTGCTGCTGGGTTGTTGCCCTCCTACGGCCTCCTCCACATCTCCTGGTGTACTGGCCTGTCTCCTGGTAGCGCCTCCAGCCTCTGGACACTACGCTGACAGACATAGCAAACCTTCTTGCCACAGCTCACATTGATGTGCCATCCTGGATGAGCTGCACTACCTGAGCCACTTGTGTGGGTTGTAGAGTCCGTCTCATGCTACCACAAGTGTGAAAGCACCACCAACATTCAAAAGTGACCAAAACATCAGCCAGAAAGCATAGGTACTGAGAAGTGGTCTGTGGTCCCCACCTGCAGAACCACTCCTTTATTGAGTGTGTCTTGCTAATTGCCAATAATTTCCACCTGTTGTCTATTCCATTTGCACAACAGCATGAGAAATTGATTGTCAATCAGTGTTGCTTCCTAAGTGGACAGTTTGATTTCACAGAAGTTTGACTTACTTGGAGTTATATTGTGTTGTCTAAGTGTTCCCTTTATTTTTTTGAGCAGTGTATATATTATCCAACAATCATTGAGAAAAGCAAAAGAACAACAAAAATGAAGCACACCAACAAAGAAGTCAAAACTAACAAACAAACACACATTCACAATAAAAACAAATATAAAGGGGGTATTTTTAGATATTATTTTATAATCTCGAAATCCTTATTTTTACATTAAGTCATACAAAGGTCTGTATTTCATCATAATGGTTTTTTTCCAATTATCCCAAATCTTTTTGAATTTTGCTAACTGTAGTCTAACTGAAAATGTAATTCTTTCCATTTTGTATATTTCATAAATGATCTGATGCCAGTCTAACAAGGATGGGATTTTTACACTCAACCAATTCTTTGTAATGGCTTTTCTAGCCACTAAACTTAAAATACCAAATAAGCATTTAGATTCAGTATCCATGTCTATTGAATACACAAAATCCAAATAAAAACTCATCCCATTTAAAAGTAATTTGCCTACCTAGAATTTTTTCAATCTCTATATCAATATTTAACCAAAAATCTTGGCTCAATGGGCATGACCAAAACAAATGAAGATAATTTGCACCCTGGGCTCCACAGTTCCTCCAACAATTGGAGGAGCCTAAATAATATTTACTTTGGGCTGGTGTTATAAAATATCTACTAAGTGTTTTCCATCCAAAACATCTCCTCTCATGTACCGCTGTGTGGCAGGCAAGGTGGAGGACCCCAGAGCAGGACACCGAAAGCAGAAACTTTGCTTGGACCTGACTTTATTAAATAAAGAAAACAAGGACGAGCTGGGTGGGAGCCAGCAGCCCAAACCCTAACTCAAAACAAAATGTAACATGACTTGACTTGACTTGACATGACATAAAGCACACATGCGTAAGTATCGACGACGCCCTGACAAAGAACTAAAAAGAAAACAGACAATGTATACACACTTACACAGTAATGAGGGAATGGGCAACAGATGGGAACACAGCTGAACATAATGACGTTGACGACACAGGGGGAAGCAAAACTAAACACACTGCACAAGAAACCAGACGCTACCAAAATAAGACAGGAAGTGAAAACAAATGACACAACGTGTCGTCCCCATCACAGTTAGTCATTGGATATTTCTTTGTAGTGACATTTGCAGGTTTTTAAAGACAGGAGAAATGAATAAACAGCACCTTGATTACTTATTCTCTCAGCCTGACTTGTCTCAGCTTGTAACTGCTGATGCAAAAAGTTATATTTGGAAAAAAGTCTTGCGGTGTGGACGCGTCATTTTAGACTTTAACTTCCGTTTGAGCAGGCTAAGCAGGAAGGACAGAACTGACTTTGTTTCACACTTTTGTAGTCAGTGGGTAGGTTTATACTTCCTTAGTTCTGACATGACAGTGAGTAGCTGACCTGGGCAGAATTCTGCTGAGAAAGATCTGACTTAGACTTGTTTGGTAAGAAAATATTTTATGCTTTTATTTCTTTCAGGTTGCAGTGAACACATCCTTTAAGAAGAGGCAGGAACAAAGGTGAGATAGATATAAGAGTGGAGGAAGGCACACACAGCTGGACTACATCTTACACAGAAGCTGTTGTAATAAAGAGAAAGTTGACTGCAAGGTGGTGTCAGTGGAGAATGTAGCTGGGCAGCATCGGTGTCCTTATGATCCAGAGGTTTTGGTTTATGCTTTGTTTTGTATTGTATTTATCTTTTCTGGGTTTCTTTTGTTGTGGATTTTGGTTATGTTTGGATTTCCAGTTCCTTGTGTTCTCGGTGGGTTTTTTTGACAGTCTCTTGTCCTGTGTGCTCGTGTTTAGTTTTACTCTTCCCCCGTCTCATGTGTGTATTGTGTTCAGCTGTGTTCCTCATCTGTAGAACGTTCCCTCATTATCCCTCTGTGTATAAATTGTCTCTGTTCTTGTTAGACAACAACCTGACAATGGACTATGGCTACGCAAGGCAAGTCAAGTCATGTTTTGAGTTTAAGTTTTTGCTGATGGCTCCCATCCAGCCCATCCTTTGTTCACTTCAGTAAATAAAGCTGAAATCAATTTAAGCTTTTGCCTTGGCTGTCCTGCTCTGGGGTCCTCCGCCTAGCCTGCCACTCAGCAGGACATGACAATTGGTCTGTAGGATGACTTTGGAAACCAAGGACAGGAAGTGAGTGAAGTCAGAGACAAGGATTAAATGGTGGAAGTTGAAGAAGGAAGAATGTTGCTCAGAGTTCAGGGAGGAGATGAGACTGGCTGTGGGTGGAGGGGAGGACTTACCAGATGAATGGAAAAGTACAGCTTAAGTGGTGAGAGAAACTGCCAAGAAGGTGTTTGATGTATCCTCTGGACAGAGGAAAGAGACAAGGAGACTTGGTGGTGGAATGAGGAAGTACAGCAAAGTATTCAAAGGAAATGGTTAGCAAAGTGGGATAGTCAGGGAGATGAAAAAGTATACAGGACTACTGGAGGCCAGGTGTAAGAAAAAGAGAGAGGTGGCAAAGGAAAAGGCTTATAGTGAGTTGTATGCGAGGCTGAACTCTAAGGAAGGAGAAAAGGACTTGTATTGATTGACTAGGCAGAGAAATCAAGCTGGAAAAGATGTGCAGCAGACTAGGGTGGTCAATGATGGGAGTAAAATGTGAGTGTGCTGAGAAGATGGAAGGAATACTTCATTAAAGTGGAGTTCACGAATGAATACAGTGACAGATAGATGGAGGACAGTTTGAGAATGAAGAAAAGAAAGGCGGTTGGTCCAGATGACATACTTGTGCAGGTGTAGAAATATCTAGGAGAGAGGGCAGTGGACTTTTCAACCACATTGTTTTTAACACAATCTGCTGCATGAGGAACTCAGGAGTGACAGAGATGTAGGTGAGGCTGGTGCAGGACATGTATGAGGACAGGGAGGTGGTGGTGAGGTATCCGGAAGGAATGACAGACGGGTTCAAGGTGGGGGTGATATTATATCAGGGATTATATCTTGCTCACAGTGGTGATGAACAGGTTGACAGATGAGGTCAGGCAGGAGTCTACATGGACTAAGATGTTTGCAGATGACATAGTGATCTGTAGTGAGAGTGGGGAGCAGGTGGAGGAGTCTGGAGAGGTGGAGGTGTGCTCTGAGGAGAAGAGGGATGCGAGTAAGGAGAAACAAGACAGAATATGTGTGTGTGAATGTGTAACAGTGAAGCTGCAAGAAGCAGAGGTAGTGAAGGTAGAAGAGTTTAAATACCTTCAGAGATTTGCAGTTCCTCAAAAACTGTGACAGTTCAGTTTTTATAACAAATGTAACCTGCACCAATAACAGGGGGCTTTATATATATATATATATATATATATATATATATATATATATATATATATATATATATATATATATATATATATATATATATATATATATATATATAATGTATGAAATTTTTAAACCCACTAATTTCTTTGTTTGACATCCAGGGAAAGAGTCTCTGCCTGTGAACATGGAGGCAGTCGACGTGTTACTGATTGTCCTCCTTGTTTCGGGTGAGCTGTTTGTTCAGTTATTCAAAGACACTTTTGGAATCATTTATTATTTGAACTTCTTTTAGGAACAAAGCTGAAAGGCTGATGGAGATAGAGCTTTGTTTTTCAAATGGTTCATAGACAGGAAATCAAAATTCTTTATGTACAAATGATTATCAACAGAGAAAATCATGCATGGTGTCTACTACAGTAGACAGTTATTCAAAGTACAATTATGGAATTGAACACAATCAATGCAAAATTTGTAGATGGTGGTGGAAATGTTCCCGTCACCTCTGGAATAGTTGTTAAAACCTTTAATTGTACAAGAAATGTACAAAATTCTAATTATTAGAATATTTTCATCAAAGTTTTAAGTGTTTCTGGGAGTAAAAACAAAAAATAAAAATAAAAACCTTATAAACGTTTTGATATAATTAATGTATGAATGGGTTCATCATTACATTATATTCACAGGTGCTTTGGCTGAATGTCCTGATAATGCAGGCCTCTTCATAACGGCACCAACGAAGATGGAAGCACTGAGTGGATCTTGTCTCCAAATCCCATGTAGCTTCAGACCCAAAGAAGAACAGAAATTTAACAGCACAAGTCAAACCTTTGGCCTGTGGATTAAAAATGATTCTAAATTTACCTATAAACCAACCAATGTGATCTTCAACAGTAGTGGCGCAGTTACCACCTATCCAATGAGTATTACTGGGAACCTGAGTGAGAGAAACTGCACCACTCTGTTTTCTAATGTAACCAGCACACACACAGACACGTACTTCTTCAGAGTAGAGAAAGAAGCATTCATGGCAACAGCTGAGTGTGACCCTCTTCAAATAACAGTCAGAGGTAAAGAGTTTTGAGGGTTTATTATTATTATTATTAGTTAGTTCATAACAACATTAATATAAGTTTAATTTTGATACTCGCTCTTTGCTTATAT
>JAMQGT020003138.1:0-29328 GCA_024447675.2 Pterophyllum scalare | reverse complement strand
ATCATTTTCATGTTAATTTTTATCTTTTAATGTTAATCTCTGGTTTTCCAGGAGCTTTGGCTGATTGTCCTCCAAACACATACTCGTTCGTTACTGCACCAACAAAGATGGAAGCTCTGAGTGGATCTTGTTTACAGATCCCATGTAACTTTAATGGTACTGGATCAGACACCATTTAACAGCGCAAGACCTGTCTTTGGATCATGGATGACCAAAAACAGTGATGACAACTTTCCAAACAATATGGTTTACAACAGCAGTGGGACAGTTAACATCTATCCAATGAATATTACAGGAAACCTGAAACAGAAAAACTGCACAACTCTGTTTAACAATTTAATCACAACTTATACAAACAAATACTACTTCAGGATTGTGAACTGGCCGTTCAGAGCAACAGCTGTTTGTGATCCTCTTACAATAACAGTTAAAGGTAAGACAGTTTTCTTCTCATCTTCAGGGTTTTATCAAAACTAAAATGTCTAATCAGTTGCAGCTTTGGTTTATTCAACAAAGAGTTATTAACAGGTCAAATGTTACAGAAATCAGACTCTTAATTATTTTGTATTTATGTTATCCCAAAATGTCTGCACTACCATGATGGGAATATTAGAAAAATACTACATACTGTATGTTCTGACTTTGCCTTTGACACTTAAAACAGGGAAGTGCTGAGCAGTGTCCTAGTTTCTCCTTTCTAACATTGGTGAGAATCAAAAATCAAGATAACTTTTTGCTTTCTGTGCTGATTCCAACACGTAAACATTTTAATACATGGAAGAAATTTTAAAATGATGATTTTATGTTATGTTACCTGATTATAGAGCAAAGACATGGAATATGAAAACTATCAGGAACCCACACTGATCTCCATGTTTCATGACTGTATTTACTGTATCATCAGTGTACAACCTGTGTTTGATGTGAAACCACAGATTCTCCTTGGAGGCCCAATATTACAGTCTCAGGTGATCTGAAGGAGAAGAAGTCTGTCACTATAACCTGCTCAGCTTTCACTCCCTGTCCACACTCCCCTCCTGAACTCACCTGGAATCTCCAACAAGACTCTCACAAGAAAACAGAGGAAAACACAGATGGAAGCTTTACAACTAAAATCCAGCAGACCATCAGTCTGTCAGACACACATGATGGAAAGAAGATCAGCTGCTCTGCCAGATATCCTGTGAACCAAGGAAAACACACCAAGACAGCAGAGACAGAAGAGACTCTCAGTGTTTCATGTAAGACAATCAGAGTTTGATGTTGGATCTTGTCAGCACATCATGAGTCATGGGTCATAAGCTGTTTTTAAAGAATAATGGTATACCCTGTTTATTCTTTACCCCAGATGCTCCCAAACAAACCTCAGCATCCATCAGTCCATCAGGTTTGGTGTCAGCAGGCAGCTGGGTGAACCTGACCTGCTCCAGCAGAGCCAACCCTCCAGTCAGCAGCTTCACCTGGTTCAAGAAGAGCACAGATGGACCTGTGAGAGTATCTGAAGGACAGATTTACAGCTTCAATGTAACAGATGGAGGAGTTTATTACTGTGTGGCCACTAATGATCTGGGTACTCAGACATCAGCAGAGATTCATGTGAATATTGAAGGTAAAGTTAGCCATCAGTTATTTTACTGAATTCAGTCATTGCATGTTTTCTTCTTGTCTTTGTGGTATACCTTACAAGACAGCAGAAACAGCAGTGACTCTCAGTGTGACATCAAAGTCATAATTTGTGAGTTTCATGAAGTTTAAGATCAAACTTCATTTCCTTTGTTGTGTTACAGGTGAACAGGCAGAAATATCATTTGGTGTTCTCACTATACTGAAGACTGTGGGAATCATAATGCTTGTGAGCACACTGGTCATCTTTGAGTGGTGAGACAAACGTTTCTGTCAAACTCATTTTCATGGACAGACTAACTGGTCTGTAATAAAACAAGAAGGATTTTGTTCTTTGTTTCTTTCAGCTGGTTCAGATCAAAACGCTCCAACAAACCAGAGACAGAAAGCTGTCAGATGAGCAGAGTTACATCACAGCCCAACAACTAAAGTGTCTGCAAGTCCAGGAGGACAAACTGCCTTAAAATATCACTTCATTCACTGTGAAGAACTGAAGGATTAGGTAGTGAGATCTTAATCTAATCTGATGTCAGCGCCCTCTGGGTTCTTTATTGCTTCACCCCTTTACTATAAACTCCAACATTTGAGTCTTTCATCTTTTAACTTTTAATAATTACATAATTTTATTTAATATTTTTCACTGCAGGAGTTTTCTTCTTATGCTTATCTTCTCGTTTGGTCTCAGTACTTTTGTAAATATTATCATGCATATCCCTGAAAATGAGTCTGTCAGCTAAAGTTTAATCTAGAGGTAAATGCAAAAAGTATTTAATTATTTTTTATATTTCTACAATAAATTAACATATTATTGTCAGATCTTTTGTTTTGTGTGATGAGCAATCACTGAAAAAAATAATCAAAGTAAAAATTTCTTCTTTCTTCTGGTTTTAATTGTTGAGTACATTTCATATACTTGGCTGTGATGAAAATAAAATCCACATGGTACCATTTAAGCCTGAATGTGATGTCTGAGTGATTGAATGAGCCTTTCATGCGCATATATGAACGCTCCAATCAAACTCAGAGCTCACTGAAGAGAAGCAAAATACTGAAGAGGGAAGTTTTCAGCAATATCAGTAATAAAAGGTATGATATATATAAATCAATAGATACATCAAGTATAAATCAGTTACAACTTACAGTTACATGATGTCTGATTTTTGTGTGATCTTTTACTTTAATAAATAAATTTCCTCCATAAACAAAAATATGAAAAGTGTTGAATAATAATTCACGGGAATGCAGGAAATCCAGTTTCGGACAGAATTTCCTCTGAAGCTCCAGACCCGTTAATGCCCTCCTCCCAACAATCAAACCTATATCCTCTGACTCTAAAAGACAGTAAATCTACTCTATCTAAAAACTATTTACTTTTTCAGTCAGCAGCATGAATATAAATGTGCTCTGATTCAGTTTTTCTGGGTCCTCTTCACAAACTGAAGGAAGAACTGAAGCAGAGCCTGAAGGAGCCTGAAGATGGCGCTGAAATCCAGAAAGTGAGATGAGAGCAACACTTAAATGACACATTTCCACATGAAGGAAGAAATTACTGTGTGAATATTATTGGCACTTCCTAACCACAAATAAACAAAGGATGTCACAATAATATAGTTGCTGGAAACGGAAAAAAAAGAACTTAAAATACTGAAAGTAAAAAGATTCTACTGTTGGAGTTGATAACTTGATTGGACTCCAGCTCTGCCAGGTGGAAGGTTGAGTGTGTTGGGCAATGACATTGCCTGGAGGAAGTTTGACAGCCAAGGGGAGTGAAGTGCTCACACACTCACACAGAGGCTCATTGTGTTACTGTAAAAATGAGCCTGTGCATACTAAAAAAACAAAGAAAACAAAAAACACCAGGGATCCTCAACTCCAGGCCTTGAGGACAGGTGTCCTGCAGCTTTAGATGTGTCCCTGATCCTACACACCTGAATCAAATGGCTGAATTACCTCCTCAGTATGCAGTCAAGTTCTCCAGAGTTCTGCTAGTGACTTCTACATTTGACTCAGGTGTGTTGAAGCAGAGACACATCTAAAGGTTGCAGGACACCAGCCCTCGAGGCCTGGATTTGAGATCCCTGCCCCACGCCATGGCTACTATCATTATAAAGACTGTATTCACCAATGTTGGTGAGACCAGCGATGGGGGAGTGTGGTGGGAAGGGCTCGACCCCTTTCCTGCTGGTATCACACTCACAGACTGGCATGCAGTGAATGTGTGTGAATGTTGGATAGAAAAGCTCAACACCATGAGAGTGAGGAGATGCCATCATCTTCGGAGGCAGAAGGCTGGTACCACTTTAATGATGAAGAGTTTTTTTTCTCTATTCAGAAACAGGTGTTATTTGATTGGTCTTCTTTTATGTGACTGACACAGAGGAAAGTAAAGTTTATCAGTTTTATCCTGCATAAGTATTTTTTTTTAATAGGCAAGTTGTTTTTAATTGGAGAATCGTTTGATTCTGATAAGGAAACAGGTAACTATCATTTAGATAAATTATTATGTTAAGTAAACACTGTTATTACCAGTGCCAGCCAGTTATCAGAAACAGGCCAAAACTTTCTTGACAGTGGGAGGATCGTCACAACAGCAAACAGCTCTTTATTCTGAACGTTTCAGCTACATAACGACGAGTGACAACACAGCCTGAGCAACAAAGCTGGAAACAAAGAAACAAGAAAAGCATGTGTTACATCTTTATGAAATAAAAGGCATATCAGAACTAGGATTTAGCTCTTCAAATATCAAACATCGTCTTACTGGGAAGATTTTGAATGACTTTGGCACTCCAAAGCTCCTCGCTTCAGAAACCATCTCCACCTGTACACACAGCTGAAGCAGATTAAAGTCTACACCCCTGATAATACTGCGTAATTACAATGAAAGAATTGGAAACGTGTCCATTCCAGTAAAATACCCCAACAATGGTTAAAAATAATATAAATATAATTACATTTTTTAAAAATTCCTTTAATTCCTTCTGGGCACATATATGCTTAAACACCTTCAAAACGAAAAGTCCAAATTTACAACTTATACAACACAAAACTCTGCATAGAATACATTATACAGGACAAAGAATGTTCCAAATGGGCCGTAGACACTCAAACATATGCACCCACTGTTCAGGCGACCATGTTGAGAATTATATGCATGCTATATGGTCTTGCATGCCTGTTCAGAGGTTCTGGCAGAAGATATGTAAAGACTTATCCACATGGTATAATTACAGTATTCCAGCCTTACCCAAACTGTGCATCCTAGGTGATGTAAGTGAATTAGATATGGAAGCAAATACGTCACGTTTAGTTCTTACTGCCTTAAGTATCACTAAGAAAACTATTCTCACGAATTAGAAATCAAAGACTGATTTATGCGTTACTCATTATAGGAATTTAGTTTTAGATCACATTAGTCTAGTGAGAATGTCTGCCACCTCAAAAAAACAATTGGACAAATTTGATTATCTCTGGTCCCCACTGATCAATTAGTGGGGGGGGGGATCAGCTGTGGTCTCATCTCATCACGGACCTGGCGGGTGGTTAGGGGTGGGCCGGGGGGATTTGGGTGTCTGATGGCTCTGGACTGGAGGACTGTGGCTGCCATTTTGTGGTGTCTATGTGCGGGCCCTGCTCACTGCACTGCACTGCAGTGGGTAGGGCTTTTCCTCTGCCTCTACTGGCTGTGCTGCATGGTGTCTCAGCCCTCCCTTTCTTTTTTTAGTTACATTATACAGTTCACAACATGCCATAGTACACACAGGGCCTTGGGGGGCAGGTGTGTCACGCGGTGGTTAGTGGGTGGAGTTGCTGAGGTGGCCCCACTTATTTGTTCACTGCTGCCTGCCCCTCATTTTATTTACATCTTAGACATTGAGGGCCTTGAGGGGTGGTGTGGATGGGTACTGTTTCTCAGTGCTCATGTTATACCTGTCTCTCCAATTTTAATAGCACTGTAGCTTTCACACAGTCATACACATTCCTCCCATTAAATACATTCACATACACTTAACACATCATCCCAACCACTTTGGGTGGGAGGAGGGGGTTGATAGGTTCAAATCATTCAAAATTAACAATGAACAAATACACCAACAGCTTTCTTAGTTTTACTTGCGCAAGGAGGAAAATCCCATCCTCTGAGCTCAGCTCCCGGGCCAAGGGACGTGACCGTTCACTGAGCGAAGGGAAGTGGTCTCCTACGGATCAACCTCCTTGTTCCTCTTTTATTTCAGACCTTCACAATAAAGTCACGTGGGTTACATAAAACTCAGTTTACAACATGCAATAAACAGCATTCTTGGCTCTTTCCTTACCATATATGGTAGTAAGCATTCTGTGGAATGTCTGTAAGTTACATTTGTATACGCAGCCTACGTGAGGGTCTGTATCTTATATAAGAATGTGTATGAATGTATTTCCTGTAGACTTCAAAATAAAACAACAGTGTATTATAAAACTTATGAAAACAGAAGATATGATAATTCAATGTAAACAGAAGAAATTTTACAGAATAATCCTAACAGGGGTGGGCGGGTCTTCCCACACCCCAGTTTCGCATGCCCTGCCTGGGGTGGGGACTGGCTAGTGGTTCGGGGCTTGGTTGGCTGCTCCCCAGGGTGCTGCTGGCTTGTTGCTGGTATCCACTCGCCCACACTTAGTGTCCATGTAAGGTCTCTGTGTGTGTGTGTGTGTGTGTGTGTGTGTGTGTGTATGTGTGTGTATGGACAACTGGGTCTGGGTCTGTGGCTTGCCTTGGCCTCTGTGGATACGGTTGCGGAGGGCTGGAGTTCCCCCTCCCTACAGCTCCCCACTGCTCCCCATTGATCGTCACTGCCTCCCCTGGGATGTGGATGCCCGGGGGTCCTGGGATGCGTGGCCGGATGTCTTGACGTGGCTTTTGGCCTACTCTCTTGGCGGCTGTGGCCTGGGGTGGCTCGGGCCTCTTGGGCGTGTGGGGGGCTCTGCTGGGTGTCGGGTGGCTCCTGGGCGCCTGGGGCCACGGGACCGTGTTCTCAGCTCGTGCTGGGGGGGCCGGCCTCTGTCTCAGGGTCTCCCTCCTTCCTCCTCTGGGGTGTGCACATGGTTGCCATCGGGATGTGTGGCCTCGGGTCTTCTGAGCTCCTTGCGGGCCATGGATGGCCTAGGTCCCCTGGGTCTTTCCCTGCTTACCTCTGGATCCGGATGGGGGTGGTTGCGGCATTTTGCCCTCATTATTGAGTACGTTCCATGACAGAGGAACACACACATAACTACAAACCACAACAAGACTGTGTGTGTGTGTGTGTGTGTGTGTGTGTGTGTGTGTATGTGTGTGTGTGTGTGTGTGTGTGTATATGCATGTATACATAGGTGTGTATGTATGTGCATCTATATATATTTTTCTTCACTGTTCTCTCTCCCTTTTTTGGCTTCTCTCTTTCTTTCTTTTTTTTTTCTCTTCCTGTCTGTCAGATCTGGCAAGAGTAAATAAAATAAAATATAAACATTAACAAGAATAGCCTATAGAAACTTATAGAGCTCTTCTTGTAAAAGCAAATATGTTTGGCAGCACAATGCATTTGGACCATCATTCTGATTGCAAAAACTGCCAGACATGACAGGCCCAAAAAAAAAAAAAAAAAAAATTCCTTTAAAACCTCCCATTATTACTTCTTTGTCCTATTGCTCCTACTGGGAAGTTCTTCTTGACATTTACACCCCAAATTCATAAAGGTTACACAGTCAATGTTGGTAATTTAGGTAATAAGGTATGGGCTGTGATATAAAGTCCTACTACAAAATGATACTATATGTGGAGGTTTTGAGGTTCTCCTCTTGAGAAAAGCCTCCACTGTCATGCAAACTGGTTCCTTATTGAAGTGCTGCAGCTTCTGTTCACGTATTTAATAAGAAATGACCTAAAAACAGCTACTGGAAGTGAGCACAGGAAGCTGAATGCAAAAAAGCTTCACAGAGTAGTTTGTTGTACTTCACTGAACTATTTACAGTAAAAATGACTCATTTTCCTGTACAAGCAAACAGTTCTCATTTTTTCTTCACCTCAGCGTAGAGTTCCTCTTGGCCATGAGCTCTCTGTGTTAAGCTGTTTTCTGGCCTGTTGAACTTCAGCTGTGCGTACATCGTATCCTGCTGCTGTCCTCTGTCCTGCACTGAGTCAGAGGACGCTTCATATCCCAGCACAGAGAAGTTGATCTCTCCATAATGGATGTTTCCTTCCTCTCCTTCTCTGTTACTTGCTGGCTCTTCAGCAACCAGCTCTTTGATTTGAATCTGTAAAATGAAGAAAATATGAAATTCTGTGACATTTAAATCTAGTAAGTAGACTGCTCTGATGGAGGTACTACAATAAATAACCATCTGAACAGTCGGGTAAACTACAGAGAGGTTTGGTGTTTTCTTACCTGAGTCTGTTGTTGAGTTTGATGCTTTGACTTTAACCTCCTGGAAGACATGAGAGGCAGTTAAATGAACTCTGTTTATGTTAAATATGTGTGTGAGTGAACAGATATTTTTAATGTGCAGCTAGAATATTAGTGACAGTAACTGATCATGTTTTCTGCTTTGATATATGATACTTACCAAACAAAGATAATCAAGCAGATCAATAAGATGAATCCAATGATTGCTCCAAGAACTGACCACAGTAGGAAGGAGTCACTATTCTCTGCTGTTGGCTTCAGTCCAACTTTACCTTCAATATTCACACGAATGTCTGCTGATGTCTGAGTACCCAGATCATTAGTGGCCACACAGTAATAAACTCCTCCATCTGTTACATTGAAGCTGTAAATCTGTCCTTCAGATACTCTCACAGGTCCATCTGTGCTCTTCTTGAACCAGGTGAAGCTGCTGACTGGAGGTTTGGCTCTGCTGGAGCAGGTCAGGCTCACCCAGCTGCCTGCTGACACCAAACCTGATGGACTGATGGATGCTGAGGTTTGTTTGGGGGCATCTGAATGAAAAACAATCCAAATGAATCATGATGTGCTGACAAGATCCAACATCAAACTCTGATTGTCTTACATGAAACACTGAGAGTCTCTTCTGTCTCTGCTGTCTTGGTGTCTTCTCCTTGGTTCACAGGATATCTGGCAGAGCAGTTGATCTTCTTTCCATCATGTGTGTCTGACAGACTGATGGTCTGCTGGATTTTAGTTGTAAAGCTTCCATCTGTGTTTTCCTCTGTTTTCTTGTGAGAGTCTTGTTGGAGATTCCAGGTGAGTTCAGGAGGGGAGTGTGGACAGGGAGTGAAAGCTGAGCAGGTTATAGTGACAGACTTCTTCTCCTTCAGATCACCTGAGACTGTAATATTGGGCCTCCAAGGAGAATCTGTGGTTTCACATCAAACACAGGTTGTACACTGATGATACAGTAAATACAGTCATGAAACATGGAGATCAGTGTGGGTTCCTGATAGTTTTCATATTCCATGTCTTTGCTCTATAATCAGGTAACATAACATAAAATCATCATTTTAAAATTTCTTCCATGTATTAAAATGTTTACGTGTTGGAATCAGCACAGAAAGCAAAAAGTTATCTTGATTTTTGATTCTCACCAATGTTAGAAAGGAGAAACTAGGACACTGCTCAGCACTTCCCTGTTTTAAGTGTCAAAGGCAAAGTCAGAACATACAGTATGTAGTATTTTTCTAATATTCCCATCATGGTAGTGCAGACATTTTGGGATAACATAAATACAAAATAATTAAGAGTCTGATTTATGTAACATTTGACCTGTTAATAACTCTTTGTTGAATAAACCAAAGCTGCAACTGATTAGACATTTTAGTTTTGATAAAACCCTGAAGATGAGAAGAAAACTGTCTTACCTTTAACTGTTATTGTAAGAGGATCACAAACAGCTGTTGCTCTGAACGGCCCGTTTTCAATCCTGAAGTAGTATGTGTTTGTGTAATTTGTGATTAAATTGTTAAACAGAGTTGTGCAGTTTTTCTGTTTCAGGTTTCCTGTAATATTCATTGGATAGATGTTAACTGTCCCACTGCTGTTGTAAACCATGTTGTTTGGAAAGTTGTCATCACTGTTTTTGGTCATCCATGATCCAAAGACAGGTCTTGCGCTGTTAAATGGTTCTGATCCAGTAACATTAAAGTTACATGGGATCTGTAAACAAGATCCACTCAGAGCTTCCATCTTTGTTGGTGCAGTAACGAACGAGTATGTGTTTGGAGGACAATCAGCCAAAGCTCCTGGAAAACCAGAGATTAACATTAAAAGATAAAAATTAACATGAAAATGATGAATTGATTTCAGCAGCAATGATCATTTATGGTATTTTTCCTTCGTGCCATCAGCAGCTTCAGTATAAAGTGTCTGACTCTGTAAAGAATCTCTATCTGCACTGATCTGTCAGACTGTAAATGACTGAAATGAGACGCTCACTTGGAATAAAGAGGAGACTCAGTAACATGATGGCTGTCATGATGTTCACAGATTGGACCGTCACAAAACTGAAAAACAAAACACACAATTACATAAATGTTTGATAAAATCAGGAACTTGCCTAATTTGATGAAGCAATAAAAAGCAACGTGTCACTGAAATTAGAAACATATTACAATAAAATTCAGCAGTTATCTTTTAGTGCAAATTTAGTAAAATGTAAAAAATGAGCAGACTGCTACAGAGGAGAGATGACAAAGTAAAAATCAATATGTGATTTGAGCAGAAACAGACCCAGTGAACCTCTTCTCTGTTTAGATGTTGTGATGTCAAAGCAAACAGACCTGTGATGCTTTTGGTTTTCTGTCTCCCTTTATTCAGTCAGTCTGCTTTTTAAGTTCCCATCATGCACTCTGCTGCCACTTCCACCTGCGTCCCTGTAGATTCACCTGACTTGCTCCTTCATTCAAATGTTAATTTGTTCCTCATTCCTTCTTTGACTTTCTGACTGCTACTTTGTGTCTCAGCTGTCCAGTGCTCTCCTGTTATATGTCTCCTTAATCGAGTTAGTCAGCTTGCATTTTTTCTTTTTTTTTACTCTTTTGTGGTCTTGGTTCACAGACCCGCCCTCGGAAGACTGTAAAATAGTCAAATTTCTCCCCTTCCACTGAAGAAGGAAGTTGCTCAGTGTCATCAGGGTGAAACGGAGTATTTATAGTTTCAGTTTAGAACACTTTCAGACCCACAAGCTGTATTCATATGTCCTGTTGTATTAATCAGTATTACAGCATTAATAAATATGTAAAATAAATAAACTTGCCTTTAGTTTAATTGTTTTAGTCTTATTTAGAAATAAAGCTGAGCAGATGTAGTCTTAATACATAGAAATGTTTTCTGAAATGAGTTCAAATGGTTCAGCATCTACACAACTGTAGTATTTGAGTCATAGTTACAGATGTAGTTACAGTGAATCAATGAACACCACTGATCATCTTGTTACAGTGTGATGCTCTGCTGGGTCCTCACATCCATGTTGGTGTTTCAGACCACAAACACAAACACAACCCCAAATATGACTGATGCAGGTTCTCAGAGGTCTGCCATTCTCTGTGTTAAGAGAATGGCAGACCACATGATTGAGAAACTTTGTTGCAGAACTTTTCATGTCTATCCTCACACAGGCAGCACAAATTGTGTTTGCAGCGTCCTGTTGACCAACTTCCTCAGTGTTTTTAAATGTTTCTGCTTTTATTTAAAGAGTCATTTATCAGTTGAATCAATCAGCCAAATCTAAACATTTAGATGCATTTCTTACTCTTCATGTCTTGCGTGACTCTTTCAACACCAAAATATCTTTCTGTCAGGAGCTCTTAGCTTAGTTAATAAAGATAATGCCAGTTATGAGCTCCTCATGTAAGGTAATATTGTTTGATCTATGTGTTAAAATTATTTTAAAAAGTCATTTTTGCCTGCTCTATAAAAGTTATTATATCATATTATCTTTGTATCAGCTTACTGTTCAGTCTGTACAGTCTTTGTAATAAATGATTAACATCTTCAGCAAAATTACCCTAAATTTACCTTTAAATTTTGTTATTTTAAGTTTATATGTAAAAACTAAAAGAAAGATTGCATGTGTGTCTTTATTAGGATAGGGATTTGTGTTGGTCTTGGACTATAAACTAAGGTTTAAATTGTTAAATGGTAGGTCTGTGTCAGTGTGTTACAGATCATTTTACAAAGTAGCGCAAATGTAATATAATGAGCAGTTAATTTCTCCACTGAGTAATAAAGTACACATTACTTTTGAGAAAAGTAACAAGTAATGTGTAATACATTACTTTTTCTGAGTATTAAACCCAACACTGTTGCTGTGAGGTGACACCACACCTCCTTGCTGCTACTAAAAGAAGCTTAGGCATTTGTTCAATAAGGAAGATCTTTATTCACTCCTCTGTCTGCTGTCCTGGATATATAAAACAGGAAGTGAGACAAGGGAACAAAGATGCAGACCTGACACAGAACACTGGGAAAACACAAGGAACTAAACACAACAAAGTAAATCCCACGACAAAAGAAACCCAGAACAGATCAAATTAAGCAAAAAACAAAACACACAGGGTCAAAAGGACCCCGGACCATGACAGACAATGACTGAGAGAACAAGGGGAAAAAACTAATTTAAATCATACAAAATGGGAGAACCCCCCTAATATCCTGAAAACTCAGCAATCCTGGGTCCAAGACTCAGGCACCCTGACAGTACCCACGCTCGACTCCTGATGGCCACAAACAAGCCGACAGGGAAGGATGAGTCCAAACACAAAAATCATGCCCAAAAACACAAATGGTGCTAAAGGCATTGGACCACATTATCATTAGACAACAGGTCAGAAGAGTGGCCACGTGATAAGTGGCAAAGACGAAGCAGTTCAGGAGGCCGAACAGAGTGGGACGGTCTGCTTTTGGCTCAGGGCCCTTGGAAGGAGTGGGACCCTCTGACTTGGGGCAATTGGACGGAGCGGGACCCTCGGGCTGAGGACACTCAGGAGGCTCGGATTAAGCCAGACCATCTGAGGACGAAGACCCAGGGGGCACAGCAAGTGGCACTGAAGACCCAGGGGGCACAGCTGAAGACCCCGGGGGCTTGGGGTCACACTGAACCAGACCCTCTGAGGACTAAGACCCAGGGGGCGCAGCAGGTGGCACTGAAGACCCAGGGGGCATAGCAGTGGTTGTTACTGCCAGACATTCTGGACTTGCAGGCAGCACTGGACGCTCTGGCTGTGCAGGCGCTGGAGGCGCTGCAGCTGAAGATTGCAGAAGCTCTGAAGCAGCAGGCTGTTCTGAAGACTGATGGAACACTGCAGCAGCTGACTCTGAAGACTGCGGGGATGCTGCAGTTGATGGCTGTGATGACTGACATGGTGCAGTTGTAGGCTTCATTGACTGAAGAGGAATTGCTTGTGGCTTTGATGAGGCTGCTTATGAGGGGCCACTGCTGCTCTCTGAGGCTGATGACCCAGCCAGGCCTCAGCCGCTCCCACCTGAGGAACAAGAACAGGTGCAGGAGTGAGCCAGTCCTTGGCCACTCCCAACCCATGGAGCAGGCCCATGGAGCAGGTGTAGGTGCAGAGGCGGGATGGTCAATGGCCATGCCTACCTGCGGGACAGATGTGGGTTTTAGGGTGTTTCCCAGGAGCAGACCACACAATCTCTTCAATGGAAAATTCATTAGTAACAACCTCAGTCTTTTTGTGAGTACATTCAAAAACAAGTAGTCAATCTTAGAAATGGCCTCTGTTGAGCTGATGCTTAGAGCTTGTTCCTGTGCTGCCATGATTAGCACCTCTGTGCTGTCTTTCAGTCCAGCTTTGTCCAGAAAATTTGGTGGGATTTTTAGGTCTGTTTCTGCTGAAATCACACATTGATTTTTACATTGTCATCTCTCCTCTGTAGCAGTCTGCTGATTTGGTAAGAAAACATTTTTACCAAATATGTATAATACAAAAAAAAAATGTTTTACTTTATTTATGTTTCAAATTTGACCGACAGATTTTTTTTTTTAGTCCTTTACAAAATGAGGCAAGTTCCTAGTTTGCTCATTTAATTCATGTTATCTATTTACTTATTTTTTTTTCATTTTTTTAAGGTGATGAGTTTTGTGACGGTCCAATCTGTGAACATCATGACAGCCATCATGTTAGTGAGTCCCCTCTTTATTACAAGTGAGCGTCTCATTTCAGTCATTTACAGTCTGACATGTTATTTTTTTCCAGGAGCTTTGTCCTCCAAACACATACCTGTTCATTACTGCACCAACAGAGATGGAAACTGTGAGTGGATCTTGTTTCCAAATCTCATGTAACTTTAATGCTACTGGCACAAAACCATTTGACAGCACAAGATTTATCTTTGGAGTGTGGATTAAAAATTAAAAATACTTTTCTCTTGATTATTTGGTAGGAGCACAGGTTAGAAATTTTTCTTTTGTTTCCTGTTGTTTTTGGATAGGTCAGATTGGGGAACTCTAGAACCTTTTGTTTGTTATTTTGACATCGCTCAGATCTGAAGAAAATAAACTGCTGCTTCACATCTTCAGATATTTTGTGTTGCTGGCTTTTCTTGAAAGTGCTTGGAGTGGCGAGTTGCGCCTCATGTTACGTCCAGGTTACCCCTAGGCCGGGGATGTAACACTGATGCTCTGAAATTCAGAGGTATGGCTGACATAATGCCTGAAAGCCAGAGTATTTCAGCCGCAAAGAACAGCTCTGTTGCAGCAGCTAGACTGAAAATAAACTTGAAAACTTCACTCTGTTGCATCATTTTAGATAATTTGAGAACTATATTTTTAATACTTGAAAACCACTAAGGTCCCATAATATAAAGGGAATTGTGTATTTAGGTTGTCACATTTGTTGAAAATAAATTGTTAGTTTTTTAAATAAAGGTATGATATCTACCAATAGATTCCTCAAATATAAATCAGTTAAACTTTTTAAAGCATTTCCTCTAAACAACATTACAGAGTGAGTAAGAACTCCAGCAGGAGCAGAACGTTTTCTTTAGAACAGGGATTATTTTCAGTGACAGCAAGTTGGAAATATTTATTTGGAAAAATACAGAATAACAAAGAGCCTCACTACATTATATTATAGTACATGTTTTAATGTTATATGATGCCTGATTTTTGTGTGATCCTTTTGTTTAATAAATAAATTTCATCCATAAAAAATATACAAAGTAATGAATAAAAATTCACGAGATTGCAAGAAATACAGTTTCTGACAGAAAAAAAAAGTTTACTCATTGATTAAAAACTCGAGCTGACAAACTCCTGCAGTGAAAATGTTACTTAAGTAAAATTCACACTTTCTTTGTGGAGATGGAGGAACCTCAGAGATGGACGACCATCACACTGAGCGTCATCTCATTAACACCAACACTGCAGTCAAACAAGACGAGTGGAGAAGAAATAAGTTGTGTATAATTCAAGAACTAACTAATCCTTCAGTTCTTCACAGTGAATGAAGTGATATTTTAAGGCAGTTTGTCCTCCTGGACTTGCAGACACTTTAGTTGTTGGGCTGTGATGTAACTCTGCTCATCTGACAGCTTTCTGTCTCTGGTTTGTTGGAGCGTTTTGATCTGAAGCAGCTGAAAGAAACAAAGAACAAAATCCTTCTTGTTTTATTACAGACCAGTTAGTCTGTCCATGAAAATGAGTTTGACAGACACTTTTGTCTCACCACTCAAAGATGACCAGTGTGCTCACAAGCATTATGATTCCCACAGTCTTCAGTATAGCGAGGACACCAAATGATATTTCTGCCTGTTCACCTGTAATACAACAAAGGAAATGAAGTTTGATCTTAAACTTCATGAAACTCACAAATTATGACTTTGATGTCACACTGAGAGTCACTGCTCTTTCTTCTAAGGTATACCACAAAGAGAAGAAGAAAAGATGAATTCAGTAAAAATACTGATGGCTAACTTTACCTTTAATATTCATGTGAATCATTGCTGATGTCTGAGTACCCAGATCATTAGTGGCCACACAGTAATAAACTCCTCCATCTGTTACATTGAAGCTGTAAATCTGTCCTTCAGATACTCTCACAGGTCCGTCTGCACTCTTCTTGAACCAGGTGAAGCTGGTGACTGGAGGTTTGGCTCTGCTGGAGCAGGTCAGGCTTACCCAGCCACCTGTTGACACCAAACCTGATGAACTGATAGATACTGAGGTGTCTTTAGGAGCATCTGAAGAAAAGTGTGACAGGAATTACATTTGATCATTACAGCTGACATCACATAAATATAAATATAAATAAATATTTTTAAAAACAATTATCAATTAATTGATACTTTGTGAATCACCACCTTTTCGTGGTGGAGGGGTTTGTGTGTCCTAGTGATCCCAGGAGCTATGTTGTCCGGGGGCTTATCCCCTTGGTAGGGTCTCCCATGGCAAATTGGTCCTGGGTGAGGGTCCAGACAAAGAGCAGTTCAGAAGACCCCTTATGGAAATACAAACAAGGGAACAGTTTAACCTGCCCAGGATAGGGTTACCGGGGCCCCACCCTGGAGCCAGGCCTGGGGAGGGAGTTCGAGCGAGGGCGTCTGGTGGCTAGGCATTAGCCTGTGGTGCCTGGGCCAGGTGCAGCCCGAAGAAATAACATGGGCCTGCCCTCCTGTAGGCATCGTAGGGGTTGGGTGCAGTGTGTGTCGGGTGGTGGCCAAGGGCAGAGGCCCTGGCAAATTGATCCCCGACTATCAAGACTGGCTACTGGGACATGATATGTCACCTCTCTGGTGGAATGATGGTGACACAAGCTAGTGCGTGAGGTTGAGAGATACCAGCTAGATATAGTTGGGCTCACCTCAACGCATGGCCTGGGCTCCGGAACCAGTCTCCTGGAGAGGGGCTGGACTCTGTTCCAGTCTGGAGTTGCCCTCAGTGAAAGATGGCGAGCTGGGGTGGGTATCCTTGTATCCCCATGGCTTGCTGCGTGCACGTCGGAGTTTTCACCAGTGGACAAGAGGGTTGTTTCCCTGTGCCTTTGGGCTGGGGAATGGGCCCTGACTGTTGTTTGTGCTTATGTGCTTAATGATAGTTCAGAGTACCCAAGATTTTTGGAGTCTCTGGGCGGGGTGCTTGAGAGTGCTCCATCCGGTGACTCCATCGTCTTACTGGGAGACTTCAACGCTCACATGGGCAATGACAGTGAGACCTGGAGGGGCGTGACTGGGAGGAACGGCCTGCCCGATCTGTACCCCAATGGTGTCTTGTTATTGGACTTGTGTGCAAACCACAGTTTGTCCATAATGAACACCATGTTCAAACATAAGGATGTCCATAAGTGCATGTGGCACCAGGACACCCTAGGTCACAGGTCGATGATTGATTTTGTAATTGTATCACCAGATCTGCGGTCGTATGTTCTGGACACTCGGGTGAAGAGAGGAGCTGAGCTGTCAACTGATCACCACCTGGTGGTGAGTTGGATCAGGTGGCGGGGAAGATGCTGGACAGACCTGGTGCACCTAAATGTGTTATAAGGGTGCGTTGGGAACGCCTGGCAAAAGCCCCAGGCTGCGAGATCTTCAACTTTCACCTCTGGCAGAACTTCGACAGCATTCCAAGGGAGGCTGAGGACATTGAGTCTGAATGGACCATGTTCAGCACCTCCATTGTTGAGGCTGCTACTCAGAGCTGTGGCTGCAATGTGGTTGGAGCCTGTCATGGTGGTAACCCCCAAACCAGATGGTGGTCACCGGAGGTGAAGGGAGCCATCAAGCTGAAGGAGCCTTATCGGGCTTGGTTAGCCTGTGGGACTCTGGAGGCAGCTGACAGGTATCGGCAGGCCAAGCGGAACGTGGCTCTGGCAGTGGCTGAAGCAAAAACTCGGGTGTGGGAGGAGTTTGATGAGGCTACGGAAAAAGACTTTCGGATGGCATTGAAGTGATTCTGGCAAACCGTCAGGTGACTCTTGAGGGGAAAGTGGTGCTCCACTCACACGGTCTATAGTGCGGGTGGGGTGCTGACTTCAACTGAGGTTACAGTTGGACGGTGGAAAGAATACTTCAAAGACCTCCTGAATCCCATTGACACACCTTCTGTAGTGGAAGCAGAGTCTGGGGACCAGGGGGATGACTTACCCATCACTAGGGGTGAGGTCACTGAGGTGGTTAAACAAGTCCTTGGTGGACAAAATTCGCCCTGAGTTCCTGAAGGCTCTGGATGTTGTAGGGCTGTTTGCTTGACACACCTCTGAAAAATCGCGTGGAGATCTGTCCCGGTGCCACTGGATTGGCAGACCGGGATGGTGGTCCCCATCTTTAAGAAGGGAGACCGGAGGGTGTGCTCCAACTTTCGGGGGATCACACTCCTCAGCCTCTGCAGTAAGGTCTATGCCAGGGTGCTGGAAAGGAGGGTCTGCCCGTTAGTTGAACCTCAGATCCAGGAGGAACAATGCGGTTTTCGTCCTGGTCATCGAACGCTGGACCAGCTCTTTATCCTCTTGAGGATATTTGAGTGTGCATGGGAGTTTGCCCAACCAGTCAACATGTGCTTTGTGGACATGGAGAAGGCATTCAACCGTGTCCCTTGAGGTATCCTGTGTGAGGTCCTGCGGGAGTATGGGTGTCTGACCCATTGTTGCAGGCCATTCAGTCCCTGTACAACCGCAGTGAGAGCGTGGTCCATATTGCCGGCAATAAGTCGGACTCGTTTCCTGTGGGTGTTGGACTCTGCCAGGGATGCGCTTCATCACTGGTTCTGTTCATAATTTTTATGGAAAGAATTTCTAGCCGTAGCCAGGTGGCGGAAGATTTCTTCCTTGGTGGCCTCAGGATCTCGTCTCTGCTCTTTGCGGATGATACAGTCCTGTTGGCTTCATCTGGTGGTGGCCTCTAGCTCGCAGTGGAATGGCTTGCAGCCGAGTCTGAAGGGGCTGGCATGAGAATCAGCACCTCTAAGTCTGAGGCCATGGTCCTCAGCCGGAAAAGGGTGGAGTGCCCTCTCTGGCTCAGGGACGAATTCCTGCCCCGGGCGGAGGAGTTCAAGTATCTTGGGGTCTTGTTCACGAGTGACGAGAGAAGGGAGTGGGAGATTGACAGACGGATCGGGGCTGCTTCTGCAGTGATGCAGATGCTGCACCAGTCTGTCGTGGTGAAGAGGGAGCCGAGTGTAAAAGTGAAGCTGTCGATTTACCGGTTGATCTACATTCCTACCCTCATCTATGGTCACAAACTTTGGGTAATGACCGAAAGAATAAGATCACAAATACAAGTGGCAGAAATGAATTTCCTTCGGAGGGTGGCTGGCCTCTTTCTTAGATATAGGGTGAGGAATGCGACCATTCTGGAGGGCTCAGAGTAGAGCCGCTGCTCCTCCACATTGAGGGGAGCCAGTTGAGGTGGCTTGGGCATCTGATTTGGATGCCTCCTGGGTGCCTCTTGGATGAGGTGTTTCAGGCATGTCCCACCGGGAGGAGGCCCCAGGGTAGACCCTGGACATGCTGGAGAGATAATATCGCTCAGCTGGCCTGGGAACGCCTTGGGGTCCCACCGGATGAGCTGGTGGAGGTGGCTGGGGAGAGGGAAGCCTGGGCTTTTCTGCTTAGGCTGCTGCCCCTGTGACCCGGCCCCAGATAAGCGGAAGAGAATGGATGTATGGATGGAATTATCAATCTTCCAACTTCATAAAATTCAGTCTTACATGAAACACTGAGAGTCTCTTCTGTCTCTGCTGTCTTGGTGGGTTTTCCTTGGTTCACAGGATATCTGGCAGAGCAGCTGATCTTCTTTCCATCATGTGTGTCTGACAGACTTATGGTCTGCTGGATTTTAGTTGTAAAGCTTCCATCTGTGTTTTCCTCTGTTTTCTTGTGAGAGTCTTGTTGGAGATTCCAGGTGAGTTCAGGAGGGGAGTGTGGACAGGGAGTGAAAGCTGAGCAGGTTATAGTGACAGACTTCTTCTCCTTCAGATCACCTGGGACTGTAATATTGGGCCTCCAAGGAGAATCTGTGGTTTTACATCAAACACAGGTTGTTCAGTGTGGTGTGCAGGGTGGACTTAAAAGCAGAACTCCAAAACAGGACTGAATGTAGATGGTAGTTTATTTACTGAATAATCCAAAATAATAAACACAAAAGCTAGGAGAACTTAGCAAATCTGAGGATGACTGAACAACAACAAAAACTGGAACAAAACCACACCTCCACAGGGAATGACGAAGGATAACAGGAAACAGCTGGAGAGACCAGGTGCACAGAATCATACTAATGACAACACAGGAAGCAAAATGGAACACAACACAGAGAACATAGGACTGTCAAACTAAAACAGAAAGTAACCAAACAAGACACAAACATAGAATAAACACAACATGAAGAATAGAATAGACAAGAGACCAGGAACTAACAAGACGCTGGAACACAGAGACACGGGAAGAAAAGAACGGGATACAATAACTAAGCCAACCTCAAAACTGTAACAAACTGAGAATCTACAAGATAAGAAAACTAATAAACATAATCAGAGATATAACAAAACTTAACCAGAAAAACACAAGACACTGGTCTACCGGCCCAGGATCATGACACTCACTAATGTTAGAAAGGAGAAACTAGGACACTGCTCAGCACTTCCCTGTTTTAAGTGTCAAAGGCAAAGTCAGAACATACAGTATGTAGTATTTTTCTAATATTCCCATCATGGTAGTGCAGACATTTTGGGATAACATAAATACAAAATAATTAAGAGTCTGATTTCTGTAACATTTGACCTGTTAATAACTCTTTGTTGAATAAACCAAAGCTGCAACTGATTAGACATTTTAGTTTTGATAAAACCCTGAAGATGAGAAGAAAGCTGTCTTACCTTTAATTGTTATTGTAAGAGGATCACAAACAGCTGTTCCCCTGAATGGCCAGTTCATAAGTCTGAAGTAGTATGTGTTTGTATAAGTTTTGGTTAAACTGAAAAAAAGAGTTGTGCAGCTTTTCTGTTTCAGATTTCCTGTAATATTCATTGGATAGATGTTACCTGTCCCACTGCTGTTGTAAACCATGTATCCTGGAAAAGTGTCACGACTGTTTCTTTTGGTCATCCATGATCCAAAGACAGGTCTTGTGCTGTTAAATGGTTCTGGTCCAGTAACATCAAAGTTACATGGGATTTGTAAACAAGATCCACTCAGAGCTTCCATCTCTGTTGGTGCAGTAATGAACAAGTTTGCATCTTGAGGACAATCAGCCAAAGCTCCTGGAAAACCAGAGATTAACATTAAAAGATAAAAATTAACATTAAAATGATGAATTGATTTCAGCAGCAATGATCATTTCTGGTATTTTTCCTTCGTGCCATCAGCAGCTTCAGTATAAAGTGTCTGACTCTGTAAAGTATCTCTATCTGCACTGATCTGTCAGACTGTAAATGACTGTAATGAGACGCTCACTTGGAATAAAGAGGAGACTCAGTAACATGATGGCTGTCATGATGTTCACAGATTGGACCGTCACAAAACTGAAAAACAAAACACACAATTACATAAATGTTTGATCAAATCAGGAACTTGCCTCGTTTGATGAAGCAATAAAAAAAGCAACATATTACAATAAAATACAGCAGTTATCTTTTAGTGTAAATTTAGTAAAATGTAAAAATGTTTTCTTACCAAATGAGCAGACTGCTACAGAGGAGAGACGACAAAGTAAAAATCAATGTGTGATTTGAGCAGAAACAGACCCAGTGAACCTCTTCTCTGTTCAGATGTTGTGATGTCAAAGCAAACAGACCTGTGATGCTTTTGGTTTTCTGTCTCCCTCTATTCAGTCAGTCTGCTTTTTAAGTTCCCATCATGCACTCTGCTGCCACTTCAGACGCTGTCTGCCTCTAGATTCACCTGACTTGCTCCTCCACTCACATCTGAATCTGTTCCTCATTCCTTTGTTAGTTTTCTACATCTACTGGTTCATTACCATTTCCTGTCTGCTACATGAAATTTTTGTCTCAGCTTCCCATTGTTGTGCTTTTTTAAACCTCTTCTGATCTCGATCATATTTGTGACCTTGCATATTTTTGTACTTTGCCCATTGAAACTTGTTTTTTACCTAAACAAAATATACACAAGCTTTTTAATCAAAATTATATCTTTAATGCTAATAATGAATGTAATATTGTTTTTTTTTAAAAGGAGTACATTGTTATATTAATTTTTTGGTATTAAGATACTAAATTACATTTATTTATTTGCATTTCTGAACACAAACATGTTGGAAAATTTTGAATTCAGTAGTTTTTAGTTTTAGACAGATTTCTAAAAATATTTGTGTTTTCATATCAAGTGGTTCAAAAAAATATTTCAAGCACTTCCTGTGAAGAAGGAGGTCAGGGTCAGTCTCATCAGGGTGCAAGTGAGGTATTTATATTTTAAAATATTTTCATCTACACCTACAAGCTTTATCCTACGTCCCTGTTGTGGTAACCAGCACTATAACATTACAAATATATGATAGAATTACAAACTTGTGTAAGAGATGTAGCCTCAATACAGAGAAGTACTTTCTGACATAAGTTTCTTATTTGTGGTTGAGATCAGAGATTTCAGCATTAACACAACTGTAGTATTTAAGTTATAGTTACAGTGAAGTGAATAACACTGGTCATCATAGTGTAATGCTCTGCTGGGTCCTGACATCCATGTTGGTGTTACTTTGAAATCAAACATTTAAACACTGTTTCAGACCAAGTAAACACAACCCCAAATATGACTGATGCAGGCTGTCAGAGGCACCAACACACAGAATGGCAGATCATATTGAGAAACTCTGTTGCATAAATCTTCATGTCTGTACTCACACAGGTTGCAAAAATTGTGTCTGCAGCTTCCTGTGACCAACTTCCTCAGTGTGTTTAAATGTTTTTTTTTAAAAACACATTTATCAGTTGTGTCAATCAGCCAAAAACAAACATTTAGATGTTTTAAAAGGACCAGGCTCTGACAGGCTTTCTTTGAAATGAATCTGGTGTTCTTCCATTTCAAGGAGGAGGAGATTTTAACACCTAGAAATTTATAGCTGCCCACTCACTGCACCATCTTTGAGTCCTGTAATTTGATTCATTATTCATTTGTATTAAGAAATTATATTTTTTCCACTGTGCTTGGACACAGTTGGTTTCTCTTTTTGGAAATAACCTCTCGGCTTTGGAGAAAACGCTTTCACATGGCACTGAGGAAGCAGGGATGTACAAGTATCCCACAGCAAGCCTGTGTAGACCTGGATATATGCACCTCTGCATAGATGATACCCACAGATGAGGTGTTGTTTAATCCCAGGTGGTTGGTACACAACAAACACTTCACCTTGGACTGAAAAAAAAAAAGATTTGTGAATATTGTAGTAGTAACACATTTCATTATTTACCGGCATATTATGTGTAATACGCTATACTGCCCAAAGTATGCAGACTGCTTCTACAAACATTTGTGAAAGAATGGGTCACTCTCAGGAGCTGTGATAGGATGCCACCTGTGCAACAAGTCCAGCCCTGAAATTTCCTCGATACTAAATATTCCAGAGTCCACTCTTAGTGTTATTATAGCAAAGTGAAGTGATTGGAACAACAGCATCTCAGTCACAAAGTGGTAGGCCACAAAAAAATGACAGAGCAGGGTCAGTGCAGTGAATTATCAGCAGTCATTGTTCAGACCTCAGAAACAAATTACATCTCGATAGGTGAAAAATTCACCTAGAGATGAATTTTAATTTTGGCAATGATGAGACAGGGAGTTTTAAATTTTTAGAAATGTGACCTTTGGTCTTGAAAAAGAAATTGTATCATGTTTGGCCCCTGAGGAACATTTCCACAAAGTTTCATGAATTTTGGTACAAAACCTTTCGAGAAATTTTTGAGCACAAATACATGAATATTGTCCCTGTCTCACAATGCTAAGGAATACTTTTAAAAAATGTGTGACTCTTTGATGACAAGGGATGTCAGGTTACCCTACTTCCAGGTGGTTAAAGTTTTCAATTCAATGACAAATATTTAGCTTCTCTGTTGTTCACCTGTTCAGATGATTATTTACTGCAGTACCTGCATCAGAGCAGTCTGATCATTTAATGTAAAATGTCTAAAAATATGAATAAGAACAAAGCCAGCTCACATAACTTGCTATTCACTTAATTTTTATAGATTCAAACACACGAAGAGCTGGTTGTTGAACAATGAGCCAGTAAAAGAGAAGGAGAGGAAGGACACATCCGCTATGGAGAGATCAGCTTCTCTGTGCTGGGATATGAAGCGTCCTCTGACTCAGTGCAGGACAGAGGACAGCAGCAGGATACGACGTACGCACAGCTGAAGCTCAACAAGCCAGAAAACAGCTGGACACAGAGAGCTCATGGCCAAGAGGAACTCTACGCTGAGGTGAAGAAAAAACGAGAACTGCTGTGAAATAACATCACATTAACAAAGAGCGTTAACAAACAAATACACACACAGAACCTGTAAATGTGCCATTTTTACTGCCAACAGTTCAGTGACGTAAAACCAATGAACCAGAGTCTGTATCATTTTCATGTTCATCCTTCCGTGCTAACTTCACGCAGCTGTTTTCAGATGATTCACTGTGATACCAATTATGTGTGAAGTTGCAGCACTCCGATGAGGAACTGTAGTTTGCACAACAGCAGACGTTTCTGCGGAGGAGGCTCAACCTCTGCTTACTGCAGCTATTTCAATTTGAGTTATCATTTTCATATACTGGATTTTCATGTCATCATGCTGTGTGCTCTCCTATCATTTGTTTTTTATATGGTTTACATGTAGAAATTAAGGTCCCGAAGCTATTAACAGTAAACTCGTCCAAATGACTGCAGAGACGCTCGCCTCAAAACACCTCTGCAAACATGAATATGTGAGGATTTTATTTCATTTCAAAGTTTCTGTGTGATACCTCAGATGAAAAGGTGGAAGACAAGAAACAGCTGATCTGTCAGCCCAAGATGAGAAAGTCCCTAAAACAAGAAATATAAGTTAAGTGAAAGTGTTGCTTATTAGAGTGTCTTGAAAAAAATAAAGCTGAGCCTTCAATATTAATATTTGTGTTCTTTATATTTTGGTATTGCTTCAACATTGTTCAATAAACAAATAAATAAATAAACCTAGCTACTGTGTCAGGGTTGAATTTGTTCCCTTTTGATACAGTATGTGAGAGCAGCAATTATTTTAGCCTGAAATTTGAGGTTTTAAAGCGACCCAAGATACACAAACATGAAAAAAATACAACAAAATTTTATACTTTTGTACAGGTGATACAAAGAAGGAAAAATTATGGTTTTAGGGAATGTTGAAACTGTTTATACAATGTCTGTGGGTATTTTTTTATGGGACAGTGGTGTCAGAGTTCCAGTGTTACCTTAACACCCCGTCCATGAAGTGATTTGCTCATCACACGTGCTAAGATTGTGGCACTTGGTCAAGTTTAAAAGTGTTGGTGGATGATGCTGTCATAATTTAGAAAAAATAATGTAAATATGAGAAAAAAAATGAAAAGAATGCTCATGTTAGGCAGTATGGTTTCAGTCTCTACTTGAACACTTTTGGTGGAAAATCATTCAAAGCAGCAGCAGCAGCAGCAGCACACTCTTCTATCCTGGAGATGCTGCAGAACATGAAGTGTCTGTACAGCAGCTGAAGAGCAGTGACTGCAGACAGGAGCTATACATCAGTGAGGTGACCCACACATGACCCACTGTGTGTGCGTGTGTGTGTGTGTATGAGACAGAGAGTGATAAACCTAACCCCAACCACAGTTACTCAACAAATAGTCAAATACTCATGAATGAGTTCACTAACTGGCTAATAGTTGATTTGTAAACCATCAGTTATGTTTATTTGTCTTGTGTTGAGTTTAAAAAGGTTTTTAAGTGTTTGCATTTATATACGTTATTCAGACAGTGAACCTGTCCTGTGTCACTGTTTTTTTTTTTCACTTTTTGTTCACTTTGGTTAAGTGAGTATTGCTGCCACACGTGTGTCATGGAACCAAGGCTTGAAGACACCCTGTGTGTGTCTCTGAAAGTCAGCAGCTTTGATGAAACAGCAGGATTTCATGCAGCAGACATGAGGACGAGGTCACTGATTAATGAAAGCTTCATTATAAAATGTCTCTTATCAGGCATGAAACCATATCTGCTACCATAACCACCACATACGTACCTGAAAAAAATATTGCACAAAATAATGACATGAAGATATTATAACACCTTAACATTTCAGTGTTTGTTAACAATGAAATAATAATTCATTAGAGTGCAATAATTATCAAGTTACCTTTTATTAATGATTGGTATGAGAGAGAGATACTGGTTTCACTGCTGGTCAACTCTTTAACTTCAGCAGTTCGAGTTCTTTAAAAAAGTGGTCAGAGACCGTTTGAGGTGTTTATTTGCACTCTGAGTTGACTTCTTTATTCACAGGAAAGTGAGACCTTTGTGTACTTTCATGGTCTTGAGAGAGCAGCTCTGAGAACCAAGAGCAAGATTCAGGAGTGGGATATAAAATATGAAGCGTCTTGATTTAGGTAACAAACAAAGATACAAAGACCAAAGCTGCCACTGGTCACAAAACAATAACATCAGAACTGTCAGAAAAAGCAGAACACTGTAGCGCTGAGAAACAAAGAAGTGAGGTGGTAATGAGTTGCTATATTTATGACAGAACCAATGAGAGAATAAGGAACAGGTTCATATGTGAGTCAAGGGATAGGCCAGGTGAATCTAGAGGCAGGAAGGTGGGAGTGAGCAGAGTGCATGATGGGAACTTAAAAAGCAGACTGACTGAATAAAGGGAGACAGAAAACCAAAAGCATCACAGGTCTGTTTGCTTTGACATCACGACATCTGCAAAAACTACTAGAAGAAAAGAACTAATTTCAGAAAACATTTCTATGTATTAAGGCTACATCTGTTCAGCTTTAGTTCTATATAAGATTGAAAATTAAATTTAAGGCAAGATTATAATTGTACTGTAAATTTGTAATGCTGTCTAACTGATTAATACAACAGGACAGAATAGAGTTTGCAGGCCTGGATGAAAATGTTTAAAACTGAAAATATAAATAGTTCAGATGTGTTGAGACTGAGCTGACTTCCTTCTTCACAGGAAGGGGAGAAATTTGACTATTTTTACAGTCTTGAGAGGGCGGGTCTGTGAACCAAGAGCATTAAAAAAGTAAAAAAAATTATGCAAGATCACAAAAATGATTAAGAACACATATAAAAGCAGAAGACTGGACAGCTGAGACACAAAGTAGCAGACAGAAAGCTGATAAACAAATGAGCAACAGGTTCACATGTGAGAGGAGCTGTCAGGTGAATCTAGAGGCAGGAAGGTTGACGTGACAGCAGAGTGCATGATGGGAACTTAAAAAGCAGACTGACTGAATAGAGGGAGACAGAAAACCAAACGCATCACAGGTCTGTTTGCTTTGACATCACAACATTTGAACAGAGAAGAGGTTCACTGGGTCTGTTTCTGCTCAAATCACACATTGATTTTTACTTTGTCGTCTCTCCTCTGTAGCAGTCTGCTCATTTGGTAAGAAAACATTTTTATATTTTACTAAATTTGCACTAAAAGATAACTGCTGAATTTTATTGTAATATGTTGCTTTTTTTATTGCTTCATTTTATTAAACATTTATGTAATTGTGTGTTTTGTTTTTCAGTTTTGTGACGGTCCAATCTGTGAACATCATCAGCGTCTCATTTCAGTCATTTACAGTCTGACAGATCAGTGCAGATAGAGATACTTTACAGAGTCAGACACTTTATACTGAAGCTGCTGATGACACGAAGGAAAAACACCAGAAATGATCATGGCTGCTGAAATCAATTCATCATTTTCATGTTAATTTTTATCTTTTAATGTTAATCTCTGGTTTTCCAGGAGCTTTGGCGGCTTGTACTGAGCATTCAGACCTGTTCATTACTGCACCAACAGAGATGGAAGCTCTGAGTGGATCTTGTTTACAGATCCCATGTAACTTTAATGGTACTGGATCAGAACCATTTAACAGCACAAGACCTGTCTTTGGATCATGGATGACCAAAAACAGAGATGACAGGTTCACTGGGTCTGTTTCTGCTCAAATCACATATTGATTTTTACTTTGTCATCTCTCCTCTGTAGCAGTCTGCTCATTTGGTAAGAAAACATTTTTACATTTTACTAAATTTATACTAAAAGATAACTGCTGAATTTTATTGTAATATGTTTCTAATTTCAATGACACGTTGCTTTTTATTACTTCATCAAATGAGGCAAGTTCCTGATTTGATCAAACATTTATGTAATTGTGTGTTTTGTTTTTCAGTTTTGTGACGGTCCAATCTGTGAACATCATGACAGCCATCATGTTACTGAGTCTCCTCTTTATTCCAAGTGAGCGTCTCATTTCAGTCATTTACAGTCTGACAGATCAGTGCAGATAGAGATACTTTACAGAGTCAGACACTTTATACTGAAGCTGCTGATGGCACGAAGGAAAAATACCAGAAATGATCATTGCTGCTGAAATCAATTCATCATTTTCATGTTAATTTTTATCTTTTAATGTTAATCTCTGGTTTTCCAGGAGCTTTGGCGGCTTGTACTGAGCATTCAGACCTGTTCATTACTGCACCAACAGAGATGGAAGCTCTGAGTGGATCTTGTTTACAAATCCCATGTAACTTTAGTGGTACTGAAACAACACCGTTTAACGGCACAAGACCTGTCTTTGGATCATGGATTAAAAATGATCACACTAAAGTTTCAGAAAATACGATCTTCAACAGCAGTGGGACAGTTAACATCTATCCAATGAATATTGCAGGAAACCTGAAACAGAAAAACTGCACAACTCTGTTTAACAATTTAACCACAACTTATACAAACAAATACTACTTCAGGATTATGAACTGGCCGTTCAGAGCGACAGCTGTTTGTGATCCTCTTAAAATAACAATTAAAGGTAAGACAGTTTTTGTTTCTTTTTTTATTAAGAGCATAAAGTCAATGTTTTGGTTAAACCAACAAAAAGCAGTTGTGATCAATTGTTACAGAAATCAGCCTGTTTAAATGTTTTGTATTTAGATGTAACTTTGGGAAATGAAGCCGGCCCAGAACACTAAACTAACTTTTGGGTTCTTTATTGTGAACATTAAAATTAGGATTCATTCAAAAATGAAAAGTTTTAAATGTGTGACAGCGCTCTGCAGTAAACACAGTTATTAAAAATATATAAAAACACAAACTGCACTGCACACTGGTAACACACACACAGAGACATATTTACCATAGTCTTTATTATTCAAACATCTGAGAGCTCAATAATAACCTGCTGACAGGACCATAAGTTGCTGGTGCAAATCCCTTAAAAATTAACAAGACTCGAGCAAAACTGCAAGAAACACACACCACGCGCACACACACACACACACACACACACACACACACACACACACACACACACACAGAAACACTAAAGAAGAAACTGTCATGGCTCCTGATAAAACTTATGAATAGATCATGAACATGAACTGTACAGGATGAATGCATATTTATGTTTGAGTAACAAACTGTGTTTCATGACAACACAAGTTAATGTTGCATCAACACAAACTAGCATCCTGCCACAAATCTCTCTGCATCCCAACATTCCCTGCACTTAAAGGCCCCAAAAGCAGCAGAGCTGACTGCTACTTATTAAAATTTACAGCATCTGTCACACCTGTTACA
>JAMQGT020003137.1:0-17582 GCA_024447675.2 Pterophyllum scalare | reverse complement strand
GCTTTTGAAATTTTAACATTTAGCTGTGGTTGTTCAGTGCGCTTTGTCTAACCTAGCTAATATAGGTAAAAAATGTACCAGTACCTGTACAAACTAAAATATGGCGAAATAAAAGTGTGATGTTACTTAAAATGCAAATAGTCAAATAAAAAAACAAACATAATCATTGGTCATTGAGAGTTGTCTCTATATTCGGGCCGTGGGGGGAAGAACTCTACCAACGCCACATACCTTCCATGTATTATAACCTGAAAATGTTGCAACACTTAAAAATTGTGAAGAAATTCAGTTCCTATCAAGCAGCCACATCCCAATCTGAAATCTGAAACAAATGTATTAGTGTGAATAAAGCAGCTCTTGCAGTTGCCACTTAAAGCTCACTCCAACAGAGAGTCTGTCCCCAGAGTCCCCAATACCTTTACAGCAGCAATAAACATGTTTACAGCCTGCCACAAAACCCAGATTTGATCAGTTATTAGTCTTTTCACAGCAACTGTACAGGGATTTATTTTTTAAATAAATCACTTATTTAAATTTTAAAAAGGCTTAAACTTATAAATATCTGGGGTGTGCCTACTTTGAGTGACAGATAGACACTGACAGAGGTTTGAGTCACTGAATTGCATCTTTTGACCGTGTTTGTGCTGTTTTTGGCTTTTCGAACATTTTCAGTGGAATCGTAATATCCTGTCAAATAAGCTTGGCTCCACTGTGTTTAATAACCTTAGCTGAGGACTTGGCACTCCATCTTCTGGTGGTCACTTCTAGTTCCAAAGAAAACCCAGAGATGGCTATGGCTATTAAGCTAAAGTTGACTCCACAAAATGCAAGTCCTCAAGCCAGGGGCTGATGCCACTGTGGCTACATCCATCTTTTACACACAGTCTGTATTTTCTTTACAACAAAGCTGATTTTCTCATTACATTTGCAACAAGTGGAACCATAATCGCTGGCTGGATTACATTCTAAGACAGCGGCGCTATTCTGATGTTCTAAAGTGCAGCTGACTTTATCTGAAGTTGCCGAATTGCATGATAGCACATCAAGCAATCAGCTCTCATATTAGATGCTCATTGTCACACCCACACTCATGTCTCTGACAACAAAAGCACTTTGCTAATAGTTAAAGCAGTCTCCATAATAGATAAATACGAAGAGAGAGCCTGCACATATCCAAATATCACTGGTATCAGACAATAGCCTTTGGATTTGTAGACTGTGATTGTGACTGAAAAATGACTGACTCATTCTGATTTAAAGCAGAATGCCAATTGTCAGTTTTAGGGAACTGAAATTCATTGCCCTCATTTGCGGTTCCTTTATAATTGCACTTCATTACTTACAAATTTTTTTTTTTGCTGCATTGGACAGTTATTGCTACAATCCTCTCTGTTTTGGTTTCGCAATTAAGTGGCAGATAGGATTTTATAGTAAAACAAGGAATCAATATAAATCTGGATGATGTTATTATTCTGTAGTATTACACTGTGCAATTATATTATAATGATAAGTTTAATCTTTAGTCACACTTAAGTGCAGGAATGTGTGAAGTGTTTTTAAAGTACAAAAACTGGCAGGTGTAGCAGTCATTTTTTCCCTTGAGTAATGTAACAATACTGCAGTTACACTGTAATTATTTTTTAATCAGTAAGGTCTGTCAGAGCTTTGGGTAGTGCCACTGATTCTCTGCCTGCATGCCCATGGCATGGACAGTCTACAATCAGAAGCAGATTGAAATTGTATTTCTACATCCAAAGGGGATTGGCTGGCTTGGAGCACTGAAAACCAGACTCTGCAATCTGCCTGCATCTGTATTCTAGTGGGAACCCCAATCATAGCTGCAAAACCCAGAAATCAGGGCCAGGAAATGTAAAGATTTCAAAAAAGCTATTTTGAGCCTTGAACAAATTCTAAATTTAAGATCTTTCAAATGACTTTTCTCTAAATAATGTAACAGTGTGGAAACCACAGAGTAAACATGGAATAAATAACTAGGAAAAATTTGTTTTGTAAATTAAATGTCTCTCTTATAAATCCTTCTGAATTAAAGTTAATTGCAATACCAACAGCTAGTAACAGCTAGTAGGCAACCAAGAATCAGTAGCAACCAACCAGTGCTGCGCTTCTGAATGTCCATCCTGTCATTCAAATGCAATAAAACATTGATTTCCACCAATTTCTTATTTGTTAGTTCCCTGTAAGTGATGTGCAGAATACTTTGTGAAAATTGTGTGACATCACTTTGAACAGCACCTCCTCAGTGTTGTGGTCTTGGGTTTTGGACCCAGGATTTTCTGGTTTGGACTTTGAAATTCTTGTCATTATTTAATGTTCTGTTGGCTCTCAGTTTGATTAGTGTTGCTTCTTCTTGTTCACTATTTTGAGCATCTTGAAATTTGATTAAATGGTTGAAGTTGATGAAGGAAGAATCTTGCACAGAGTTCAGGAAGAAGCTGAGACAGGTTCAGGGTGGTAGGGAAGAGTTATCAGATGACTGGGAAAATACTGCTGTATTGCTGAGGGAAATTGCCAAGAAGGTGTTTGATGTATCCTCTGAACAGAGGAAAAAAGACCAGACTTGTATCATTTGGTAAGCAGAGAAATCAAGCTGGAAAGGATGTCCGGCAGGTTAGGTTGATTAAGGATAGAAAAGGGAATGTGCTAACACGTGAAGAGAGTGTGTTGAAAAGGTGGAAGGCGCACTTTGAGGAGTTGATGAATATGGAAAAAGAAAGAGATAAGAGGATGGATGGAGGACAGTTAGCGAACCAGGAGGAAGTGAGGGCAGTTATGAAGAGGGTGAAGAGTAGAAAGGCAGTTGGTCCAGGTAGTTGTGGAGAAGTGTACTGGGATAAATTTCAGAAACATGGCTGATGAGCAGAGCTGCAGTAACTTCAGACGTCTAAAGCTGACGAGCTATGCCATGAAGATATGGGAACGAGTTGTTAAAGCTAGGTTAAGAAGAGAGGTGAGCAGCAGTATGGCTTTAAGCTGAGATTGGTTGACAGATTAGGTCAGACAGGAGTTTCTGTGGACTATGATGTTTGAAGAAGAGAGTGTAGGCAGGGTAGAGCTGGGTGGAGACAAATGTCAGGAGTCATTTGTGACAGAAGGATAGCAGCAAGACTGAGAGGTAAGGTTTATAAAATAGTCAATTCAATTTAATTCAATTCAATTCAATTTTATTTATATAGCGCCAAATCACAACAAACAGTCGCTCAAGGCTCTTTGTATTGTGGGTAAAGACCCTACAATAACATAGAGAGAAACCCAATAGTCAAACCACGCCCTATGAGCAAGCACTTGGCGACGGTGGAAAGGAAAAACTCCCTTTTAACAGGAAGAAACCTCCAGCAGAACCAGGCTCAGGGAGGGGCAGTCATCTGCTATGACCGGTTGGGGCTGAGGGGAGAGAGCCAGGACAAAAGACATGCTGTGGAAGAGAGTCTAGAGATTAATAATAATGATTAAATACAGAGTGAAGTATAAACAAGTAAATAAGGTGAATGAAAAGATTTTATCTGATTTAGTGCTCAGTTCACATAAGATAATTATTGAGGATGTAAAACTATTGATGAGATAATCTACCTCACTGGGAGCAGAGTTTAGGTAGCTGCTCTGCACTGTGTTGGCACATGGCACTGAAGAGCATAATAATGAAGGAATAAGATCTTTAAACTTAGTTACAGCACTTTCACAAAGACTTCTACTGTAATAAAACTTATTCCCCTCTGCTGTGTAATCCATTAAAGTAAATGTAAATGTTACTAAGAAATGATCAGACAGGAGGGGGCTTTCAGGGAATACTGTTAGGTCTTCAGTTTCTATGCCATATGTCAGGACAAGATCCAGAGTATGATTAAAGTGGTGGGTGGGCTCCTTTACATTTTGACAGAAGCCAATTGACTCTAATAATAGATTAAATGCAGTGTTGAGGCTGTCATTTTCAGCATCTACATGGATGTTAAAATCACCCACTATAATGATTTTATCTGAACTGAGCACTAAATCAGATAAAAAGTCTGAGAAATCAGACAGAAACTCTGAGTAAGGACCAGGTGGACGATAGATAATAACAAATAAAACAGGTTTTTGAATTTCCCAATTAGGGTGGGCAAGACCAAGAGGCAGGCTTTCAAAACAATTAAAACTCTGTCTGGGTCTTTGATTAATTACTAAGCTGGAATTGAAGATTGCTGCTACTCCTTCTCCTCGACCTGTGCTTCATGAGACCTGCTATGATCTATGGTTTGGAGATGGTGACGGTGACACTGACAAAGACAGGAGGACAAGCTGAGGGTGGCAGAGTTAAACATGCTAACATCTTCATGAGGAGTAACCAGAATAAACAGGATTAGAATTGCTTATATATATATCACATAAGAGCAGTTTGGAGACAAAGTTAGAGAGGTAAGGTTGAGGTGGATTGGACATGTGAAAAGGAGAGATCGTGGACATGCTGGACAAAGGATGTTGAAGATGGAGCTGCCAGGCAGGAGGAAAACAGGAAGACCTCAGAGGAAGTTCATGGATGTAGTGAAGGAGGACGTGAAGAGGGTTGGTTTGACAGAGGAGGAGGATGTAAGCCTTCTGTATTATGTAAGCATTTCCCTGTGTTTTCTTGGTCCTAACATACAGAAGGGCCTGCAAAGTCCACTCCGTCAGTCTCAAAGGGAGGTGACTGTGTAATCTGGTCTCTTGGCAGGAGTGCTGTTGTCTGCTGCATGGCCTTGACTCTGAATCTTTTACAAGTATTACAGGCTGCCATGATTTGAATCCAATACTTGCGTTAAAGTGTCTCTCATGCCCGAGTGCATCACTTGATTATGACAGATCCTAATCAACATTTCTGAGAGTCTTTGGGTTGAAGGGAGGATGTATGGATGCTGTTCACTAAAGCTCATCTCTGAGTGTTGCATTCTTCTTCACAGAATGGCCTCAGGTGTCTGATATTTGAGTCCTTGTGAATGTCTTCTCATGCTCTTAATTCACTTGTCCCCCTCTGGAAACCTTGTCTTTGTGCCTCCGTATGTTCGGCTTCAGTCAACTCCTCAGTGGTCAACTCAGCTTTCATCCTTTGACAGACCTTTCATCAGTCAGTTCTGGCTGTATTGCTGAATTCAGAAATGGTGGCCCTGGCCACCAAAGCTTCTCTTCCTCCAGCCTTGTGACTGTCTGGCCTCTGGTGGTGAGATCAGCTGGGTTTATCTTTCAATTACAGTGGGACCATGAATCTGGTGCGGTCAAAGACTGAATCTGAATCTCCATAACTCTATTGGCGACAAACTGTTACCATTTATGTGGTGAGCTGGAAATCCACTGAATCACAATCATAGAGGCTGGCCACAGGCGGATTTGGTTCGGCAGCATATTCAGAGCTTGTAGGAGATTGCTACCCATCCTTGCAGCAATCACAGCCCCCGTGAGTTCTAGACGCGGCAGTGCGAGTTTCTTAATAGGTGCAACTTTGGATTTGGACATTACTAGTCTTGTTATAGGCTCTCCCTCAGGTGTCTGTCCTTGGAGATAAGCTGCTCCACCATATGCCTTCTCACTTGCATCAATGAACACGTGAAGAACTTGGATATTTTGCATCCTTACAGAGCCCCCATTACTGTTACATCCCCATCAGAGGTCTAGGGATGAGGGGAGTAACATAAGGCTGGATGGAAGAACAAGAGGAGGCTTTTTGGGGTGATTTAAAGCTTTATTGCCCAGATGACATTAGGGAAGCATGAATATAACTTCAGGGAGAGCCAAGGCCAACATAACAAACAGAACAGCCCTAAACTAGGAAAAGAAAACCCCATCAACTACCTAACTAAATAAAACAAAAAGCATACAAACCTACACCTCAGCCCCCTGACAAACAGCAAAAACAGGAGAAAAAGGTAGGTCATCAAATGAAAAGGGCAGCTCTCCCCTACCGGCTTCCACAGGGCACTAAAGCAGGCAAAGATCAAAGAAAGATTAACAAACAAGGCGAACAATTAACCAAAAACATAATATAAGCAAACAGGTACAAAGTACATGGTACACTAATTACCACCCCATGGCCAAAGGCCCTGAGGCACACCTGCAGCCCGCTTATGTAGGCCCCGCAGAGCAGCAATTGGCTGCAGGTCCCTGTCTCCAGCCAATGACAGCCTGACAACAAGAGTGAGGGCTGAGGAAGGGCGGATCCCACACAACAGCTCCTGGAAGCAGCATAACACTTATTGGGATGTCAACAAGGGAATGTAACACACTACTCCCATTGCTTCTAAGCCTCTAATCTGGACTTCACACTCATCACATCGTGTTCTGAGAGCAACAATGTCTGATGATCTTTTAACTGGGTTCAAGCTTAGCAGTTATGACATGTGTGCACTCACAATCAGGTTCTTTCTTCCAAACCTCTCTTTGAGCATGTCTATGGCAGAGTCGCAATTGCCATCTGTTATCTTTAATCCTGCGATGGCTCTGGCTGCTGGACCCACTAAATATGACTTGAGATATGTGAGCTTTTCAGTTTTACTTAGGTTGCTGTTATCATGGATCGCAGTCTGAAACTGGTCCCAGAATTCTTGCCACACTGGATACATCACCATCATATTTGCTTATGTATAACTTGGGCAACTTTAGCGCTGCTCTGCTGGTCAGCCCGCTCGAGGGGGCGGTGCTCACATCACTCATTTGGATGGATTTGTGCTCACCTGTGGCAGCTGTCTCTCTTTCAATTAGTCTAGTTGCTCTTATTTTCCAGTGGTTAAGATGGTCTTGATAATCCACAGTCTTTTCTATATCCGCCCTCTAACTCTTCTATCTGTATCTTCTGTTCAATATCCTTTTCCATCTCCAAAAGATTAGCTTCCTTCACCGATAACATGGACTGCAGCTCCTGTATTTGGTCACAACTCACATTATCCTTGGATTGTGAGTTTTGTCGTGGAGGCTCTTATAACCCCATGTTTTTGTTTGAGTCTCTGTAGCTGCTCCATCATTGTCTCGGTCTGTGTCAGTCGTTAGCTTGTTGCAGCTATCAGCTAACGTTTCCCATCGTCACTTATTAGTCTGCCCGTGTCCTGGGTTTCAGCACCAAAAAATGTAGGAACTTAACTCCAGCTACTAACAAAATAAGGCCGGACATCAGTTTGTCTTGTATGGGTTTTTACTAAATAAAAGAAAATGGCCATATCGATACATAACTCTTATTTTCTTGTTTTTGTTTCTTCTTCTTCTTCTTCTTACAAAAATCATTCTTCTTCGCACATGTAACGCAAATGCCACCTTGTGGATTGAAGTGCAATAACATGCAAACGCAATCATGTTCTAACTTAACTTATTTTTTTTTAACTATTAAAATGAAAAACCATTAAATTGAACTTATGAATTAGTAATGATGAAATAAGGATACAGCAGAGGATGGTAGGGACAGGATGAAATGGAGGCAGATGGTTCGGTGTGGCTTACCCTAAATGGAGCAGCCTTACCTCAGTACAGTTATGCACAGTATAATATGTATTTATATGCAATATATGTGTGTGTGTGTTTATAAGGGAATAATATTGTAGCAGTGCAATTTTTAAATGAATGACACTGCTTAACATATTCAAATTGTATTCTATATTATAGGGCAAATCAGCACTTTTGTTAAATGTGTCATTTGTGGAGTTCTTGAGAATAAATATTTCTGTAAGTTTTGTCTTGTCTGCAAAACTTTGCTGAAATGCCTCTACTCTCATAAGGTATTTCCTCTTTTTAAAGGAGTCAGCCCAGCCACTTCACCTGAGGCTTCAAAACAAGGAAAGGGTTAATAAAAGGCAGGTTTCCAGTCATCCAGCTGCCCCATGACCAGTAGTTAACTCAGTTTGCTTGGAATTTTTTAATATGCGGTTTAGTCATTCATACAGAATTGTGCAAAGGGCTTGAACCAGGAAAATGCAGTGATTTATTGAAATGTGCAAACATTAATAGAAATACAGTATATAAGTCTACACAGCGTTTCTATAATTCTAACGAGCTTGAAAGTCAATATTTGGTATGACCACCTTTATTCCACAACACAGCATGAAGTCTCTTAAGCAAGCTTTATTTGAGAATAATTCTCCGGGCTTCTTTAAGAGTATTCAAAGCTGTTCTTTGAATGCTGGCTGCCTTTAGCTCCATTCTCTGTCAAAATAATCCGACACTGCTTCAATAATACTGAGCTCTGAGCTCTTGGGAGGCCAATCCATGACTGATACTGTTCCTTTGTGTGTTTTTCTATCTGGGTATGCTTTGACTGCATTGGCAGTGTGTTTGAGATCATTGTCAAGCTGAAAAGAAATGAAGCTGTTTGCAATCAGATGACTTCCAAATGGTATTGCATGGTATCTTTAAACTTAATTTTTTCTAAGGACACACTGCACACCATGATGAGATGCGCCAAGTTTTTAGATAATAGCTCTTTTGGAATCACCTTGTTGGTGCAAACATACAATTTTATGCCTGTCAAACTGTGTTATCTTTGGCATAGATTCAACTAAAGAAATGGGAACAGTTGATGTTATGTGACAGGGTGCTACTAACAAAGTGCCTAAAGATGCAATTTAAAATTGGTTCTTTGCTAAATTGTCTGTCATGTGTAGACACAACACTGGTTCATAACTTGAATTTGGTGCCTTTGTTTTATGTTTGAATGCTTCATAGGTCAGTGTTAAGTGGCTTAACCAAAAACAAAACACCCAACAAGCAAACAAAAAAAAAATTGTCTGAAAATGGTTGAGAACAAGGACTGGGCAGAAAATGAGTGAAAAAGCAATCAATGTCCAAAGAAAGTCTGGAGAACTACTGCTCGCAATCACTTTAAAAAATTACAAGCAAAATATAAAAAAATGTGGGGAAGCTCAAGATGTTTGCACAATATTGTACCTTTTATGTTTATTTTTGACAGCACTGATTTTTCCCACCATAGACCTGTAGACAGAATAAAGGATAGATGTGGCTTCTAGATCTGAGAAGTGAAGTCTCTTACCTGCGGTTGGGTCCTGTAGAAGACTATGGAAAAACAGCTGACCTCCATAAACACAACATTCTTTTCATGTCATACTGAATACAAAGTTAAGTCCATTTAACAAATCTCAGTCATACTATGTTTCAGAAAGGATAATTATCTGGAGTATGCTCATTGGCTAGAGCTATGACTTATACTGTCAGACCCACTCCTCTGCCATCACAGCCGATTTCAAAGCACCAAGATGATGACGGCACAAACAGTAATGTTTTTAAAAAAGTACTGTAGGGAATGTCTGTGTTACAACCACTAAAAAAAGTATAACAAGAAGTTAAATGTTAAAAACCTAAAAAAGAGTGTCTGTTACATACTTTAATGGGATAATAAGATCCAAAAATGTCATTGAGTCAAAGATTGATTTTAACTGGCTGTTACAGCTGAGCTTTCTGAGTACATTTTAAATGGCGGCTTTGACACACAGCATTTTACTCTGATTCCCTCATTTGAACATTTAAATTTAACCTTCCACAGAACAGAGAGACACAATGGAAACAGGCAACTGTTTCACATTAGCAGCATTTATTTTTGTATGCAAATCTCTGACAGTGTTAATCATCGCAAAATGGACTCACTACTACTTTTTCTACTGTTGCACTCATGGTGCTTTCTGTTGAAAATGCTATGTTTGGGAAACCACCACACTTGTCAGTCGCACTACTGTCACTGACAACCAACTTATAAAAAATCTAACACTGAAGATCTTGTATTAAGTTCTTTGTGCTTCTAGTACACAATAGCTGCCTGTAGATTGAGAACCTTAATGGAATTTGTGATTTGTGTCGGTAAAACAACCAGAGAAAGTTTAGTGTAAAAAGAAATGGGTTGAAAGGCATGTTAAAGGGGAAAAAAATAGTTATAATAACTATTTTTTGATGCTGTTGACTGCCACCAATTACAATAAGAATTACACTTAATACACAAAGTAGTTGTCACGTCGGGAGGAGCTGCGGTGCGGCGAGGAAGGAGGCAGGACACCAAATACAGAACTCCGGGAACACAGGTTTATTAAACTGAAGGGGGAACAAAAACACACATGAACTCCCCCCGGGAAATGCACGGGTTGGGAGGAGACCAGGGAAACCAGGAAACATGTGGGAAAGACACAGGGACCACAGCGAGGAACAACCACTACGAAACGAACACAACTGGGGATAACCACGAAATGACACGACAAGGAACGGAAGAAAACTGAGGGCTTAAGTATACATGAGGGCAATAGGGGCAAGAGAAAACAGCTGGGGAACACAGGTGAAGCAAATCAGGAAAATCACAGGGGGAAGCAAAGCTAGACACGAGACATGGGGAACACAGGACTATCAAAATAAAACAGGAAGGGACAGGACCAGGAACACGCAGAAACATCAGGGACCAGAGAAACAAGGAAACAAAACAGAAAACACTGGGCCACAGGCCCAGGACCATCACAGTAGTAGTTCATACAACACGGCAAAGTGTTTGATTGATGCTGAGTAAATTCAAACAAATATTCTGAAACTTGCATAACTGAATGAAATTTAACTGGCAAATGTATCTGATCTTCATATTTGTTCAGATGAAAATATGATGGCATGATAAAGTTATGTTCATTCAACAGATTATGTTGTTGAATGCAGTCAGTCAGTCCATCACTTTGGAGCAGAATTGGGATCACCATGGAATTTTTGCAGCCAGAAATTTAATTGTGAGTTTTTTGACAGTCATGTTTTCGGGACATTTTATTCCCTGATGACTCTGGTGAGCCCCTGGCTGTTATAAACATCATATAACCAATAAACGTCAGCTTACTAATCAAGTTCAAAACACAGTCTTGTAAGTGCACTTTGCCACAGAACAACAATGCCATCTATATCTCTATTATATAATCTGAGCGGCTGTCAAACACAGCTGTCAGTCACCATTTTATTGCATTAAAAACTGTAATCTGTCAAAAACAAACCTATCAGGACAATGAAGACTTGAACAAATAGAAATCATGTTTCTGGAAAATTTCCTGACTTTTGCTTTAATTCTCTGACTTATGCTAGCAGATGGCTCATGTGCCACCCACTAACATAGAGGGGTGAGGGTATGATCGAGGCAATCAAGATATTTTGGCTTAATTTTTATGTTGCCCATCTTTACAACCTGTGAGCATCAATGAATACAATGTAGCTCTCACAGATAGTTGTGCCATTACAATCCCTGTGATGTACTCCAGGGCCCTGTGACATCACTGGGTGTGGTTACAGGTGCAGCAGAGCACATGTTTGACCACACCCAATGGTATCTGTCTATGTGTAGTTATGGCAGCAAAGAGAGGGGACAGCAACACAGAGCTTATTAGCACGAGGCTTAATTCACTCTGTGTGAGCCTATTTAAAATGTAGGAAATACCCACTGCTGCAAATGCAAAAACAGAGTAATACAATATTATGATTCTTGCTCCAAATAAAACCACTAAACGATAAGTCTATTTTTGTGTATCATTCCTTTCATTGCACAAGTCAAACATATTTGACATTGGAGACTTGCACTGAAAATAATTCCAAAACATGGCTCTCCTATTTTACTCTGTTCTGTTATATTTAATCTTCAGGCTCAGTTTCAAAATTATGATCAGTGGTGCAGGGCGCTGCAGCAAATCCCCCAAACAAATCACATGCAGAGGGGAAGTGCAATGAGCAGCTTCTTATTGTTCAATCAGTTGTTCCAACTCTTGTAGGAACAACACAGAAAGGCAATTCAGTCATTCAGGTCTGCACATTGCATATTTTCACTCACTAAACTTCTTCAGATTTTAGCGCTGAAGCATATATATGTTTGTACTCTAGCAGTAAAACTGGACCTTGTGAGACATTAAGGCTGATATCTGTTGGTTTGTTGAAGCCCATAATCAGCATGCATCTCTGTTCTCTGTTTCAGTTTCCATCTCTGTCCTCTCACTTCAACTTCTATTGGGATGTCAAGGGTTTTCCCTCACATCAATCAATGCACAGACTGCAATAACTACCAATCTGTTCTAGAGTACTTCCTTTCCAATCTGTCATAATGAAATCCAAAAGAAGAAAAGGAAAAAAAAAACCAAAACAAAAACCCACACATTTCCTGCTGGAATGAGTTTCTTTACTTCACAAGCAATAAATCAAATGCAAAATTATGCACTAGACTGGATTACAAGAAAGAGCTAATACAGGAAACTCCTTTCACATTGCAGTGTCACAAGAGCCTGAGGTAAACATGTAAGAAAACAAAGGGTCACATTTCAGAAAAGGGGAAAATCTTTGCACATAACAGAGTAAACTCTTAATACCTGTAATCATCTGAGGGCAGGCTTTTAGTGATTTCTGACACAACGCTTCATTATGAAGCACACAATACTGCTAATCTGAACATGTGCAGGTAATAAGATGGCAACAGCTAAAAGGTTTTCATTAAATGTGACAAATTAATAGAAGCAAAGGCAGCTCGGTCTCTGGGCAGCAGGGTTATTACAGTTAACGAAAACGAACGAAATAACGAAAACTGAAATTAAAAAAACATTGTCGTTAACTGAAATAAATAAAAACTAAAATTAAAGGGAAAAAACGATAACTAACTAAAACTAACTGAAATTATAGATATTGTCATTTTTTAAAGTCTCGTGGCTTAATATGAAATCATTTTTTCTGCTCTCTGAGTTTAAGCTCGGAGCGCCATCGGGAAACTGTGTGCGTGCGTGCCGCACGCTGCGCTGCTCCTCACTGTAATGGGTTCAACACACGGGGAGTGACAAATGGGTCGCATCGCCATTGGGGTGAAACCGAACACATGGGACGTGATAGCGACGGCGGCATTGCGAATCGTGCTCTCACGTCACTCATCTCCAAGAAATGTGATTGGTTATGAAACTGGAGGGATTTAGACATTTTCAAAGCAGTCCATGTCAGACACGGCAATAAAGATGAGGAGTCAGAAGATTTTACTGGAACTGACAGAAATCTTGCTGTTAAGTCTCCTCTACAAAAGAAAAAAGAAAAAGACAACCTTGGGTTCATCCTAAATTAGCACAAAAGTCCTCTCTATCCATCTGTTTAACGTTAGTCTTGTGCCAACACGTTCCCATATGGCTGCCTTTTATGTGGAACTCGATAATCACTGCATGAAGTGTCATATAATATAGGAAAGTCAAACACAGCTAAAATGATGCTTTCCTTCATGCTGAAAGTGGTTACAGACTGCAGCATGTAGCATACTCTCCGCTCACTGGTCAGTCAATGAAACCCTCACTGATTGGTTTAGTGCAACACGGCAGCAACTAAAGTTCTGTAGAACATTTTTCAACTTTGTTGTGTCACGTCGCCTGGTCGTGTGTGGATGTCTACATGTACAAGCTCTAAATTTCACATGCACGAATGTCACCGGTCGCTTAGCTGGAGGAGGGCAAGCGATTGTCGCCTCATCGCACAAGCTCCATAGGAAATGAATGGAGAGAGAGCTACGTCGCTCCCCGTGTGTCGAGCCCCTAATTCTGCAGAGAAAAGCAGCAGAGTCCAATATGGAGTTTTTTTTACTACGATAGCATAGATAGTAGCGAGGGTCTTGTTGTGGATGCTGAAAAATGTGCGGAGCACTCCTCAGTCAGGAAACAACACCAACATCAAAGTCCACCTGAGAAGCGCATAGAGGGCAGCTACGGAAACCGCTCTGATCCTACCAGGTAACCTGGCGCACCTCCGGAGAAACATGACTACTCATCGGGTCCATTAAGCCCACAGTGTTGTGATTAACCTGTTTAGTCCTTGTGTGTTTCCGGCTACTTTATCAGTCAGATAATAACAATCAGGGATAATAATCAAAGCATCAACATAAGGACTGACAAATGTCAACAAATTCCTTGAGGGAGACTGCTGAAACTATCTGAATGGATGTGAGGGAATGAAGAAGGTAAAAAAACAGGGACAAATATGTTTACAGCCAAAAAACTGAGCACAAAGAGCGAGGACCAAAAAACACCAGCACACAACCACAAGGTAATTAACACACACAATCCAGCTACACATGCATAAATGCGGACATAAGGTCAGCCACTTCTGTAGGTTGTGTACAGAGGCCAAAGAACCGGCAAGTCTAATAGGAGCGTCGAACCAAGCTAGCTCCAAAACAGAAGCAGCTTCAGGTGGAGAACATCAGGATGCGGCTCGATTTGAGCTTTGACTCCTTCAAAGAGTTTGTTTTTTTCAAACACCACATGTAGATGTTGTTAATCTGCTGCACTGATGCTAAACTTTATTTGGAGTTTCTTGTAGAATTTATTAAGATTTGGAGTTCATATATTTCTTTGTTTCTCCCTGTTGTTCATGTGTGTCCTTTATGTTACACACATTTAGCATGTAGAGCTGCTGTCTTGTGAAAAGTTGGTTGTTGAATATATTTCTTTGAAGGGCGTCTTTAAAGGGTACCTGATTAAGTATGAAAATACTAAAACTAATACTTAAACTAACTAAAACTAAGCATAAAACCAAAAATAAAAAACTAATAAAAATGAGCAAAACCACTCTGAAAACTAACTAAAACTGAATTAGAGAAAAAAAGTAAAAACTAACTAAAACTAAACTATAATGAAAAATCTAAGACTATTATAACCCTTCTGGGCAGTATAATATATTGTATTTTGAATCTGTTCATTTTGTTTTCTTTGTTAACTACTTTCATAAGTTTGTATTCCAATAAAAACAAGAGCAAAGGGAAAGGCTTTGGTTATTTGTCCTGTTGAAACCCATTTTAAAGTGGACATGAAACACAACATGTATAAAAGCTAATTTATATGGAGCCCTGCTCTAAAAATTTTTTCATAGATGTAACTCTGTCTGTGAAGGCGGATTTAAGAAATAAGTGTTTAAAATTAATCTTTTTAGAAACTGTGTAGCGGCACCTTGTGCTAGTACAGAACGTAACATCACTGCTGCTAATAGACTTACATTAGTTCGTGTTAGCTAACTAGTGACAGAGCCGCTCAGTGGAAAACAAGGAAACTAAAACTAAAAAACAGCCCAAGGAGGTCATTTTTATACTTTCCCTGGCTGCAGCAATGATTTTTATATTTAAAAAACTAAGGATATACTGTCCACTTTCACTCTGTCTCTTTTTAGCAGTAAGTAGTTCTTTGTTGTTGACTAGCTGCACTGAAACTGGAAAGCACCCGCTGTTAGCCGTAATGCATGAGTTTGTAGACAACTTTATAAAAGAGGACTGTGAGATTGTTTGAGTGAGCGGCACTGGCGGTTCAGCAGACCTAAAAGCTGGAGTCAGACATTCTGATTTTTCCTCGTTGGAACGGGTGTCGGGGACGTGGCAGTTTCTGCTTCCTGTTGTCACATCAAGTAAACACAGCGGATTCAGTTGCAGTCCTGCAGTTCTGCCATCATGAAATACATTTCCATTTCAACATGAAAAGTTGATGAGCTGGTGATAATGATAAGTAACCCTAATGCTGCCTTAACAAAATATGTAATTTTTAGCATTTGAGAAATACCCATAAAATATACAAACTTTCAGCAGTCAGGGAACAAAATATATTAAGAAATATTTGAGCAAAAACCATTCTTGTCCTTTTATTTTTCTCCAAAGCCCATAATCAACTGTTAGAATTGCTTCTTATCACTGATGAAGACTTGCCTTTTAGATTTTAAGCTGGATGCCCTTCCTGATGCAACCATCCTCATTTACCCAGACTTGAGAGCGGCACTTGGACTACACTGGCTTGTGGCCCCTAGTGACTTGGTTCCTGGTTTGGTTGACTTCAAAGTGATAATTTACTGAACTGCATAAGTAGCTGAATGTTCATATTTTTTCAGTGTAATTATCCCTTTAAGATTTACTTTCTTGTGAAGCCTGGTGGGCTTTACTCTTAAAGTAAATACTGAACAAAACTGCAAAGCTAATCCTAAATGATCACTTTCATGATTAGTCACCTCAACAGCAAGTGAACTTTTTAGTTTATATATAATACAAACAATAAAATGCTACAAATGGGATTCTGTTTCTCTAAGTGACCAACTTTATTTGACCAACTTTCTCAGCAAGTTGGTCAATACATGTGTCATGGTGAGGGGTAGAGTTGAGTGGTTCTAATGTTAAATACAGCAAGGCGTGTGTGTAAATTCAATTTGTTGCCTCTATTCTAACAGCTGTGGAACAGCAAATTTGAGCTGAGTCATTTTTAGCTCTCATCACTGGCATACAAAGGTCTGATATTCTGGGTCATCATCATCATTTACCCTTTCCTCATAAGGTACAACTGCTTCGTGGTACGTTTTGATGAAGCAGAAATAATTAAATACTTGTATTTATTATACTTTAATCAGGTTTAGCATTGAACACAGGTCTCCAGTATTGTCTGAAACAGTTGTATTCCTGCAGCTTGTTTGTTCAGTGCGTCATGTTCACAGCAAGTGTCTGACGCAGGTGGGCACACGTTGCAGAATGGCTGGTCGCACTGAGGAAAACCAAGTTTGGTAATCATATTTCTTTCCAGAACAATCTGTTTTGCATTTCTTCAAAAATAAATACAGACATCAGCTACACAGTTGGAAAAATAGACCTATAGATAGTTTGTAATGTGATACGGTGAAATGTTTACTAGAAAAGCCTGCATTCTGTTGATTTACTACCCCCTTGTGGCCGGATTTGAGTTAGGTTTTGCTTTGCCAGAAAGTCAGTCAGTCAGTCGAGCATGGATGCCCTCAGCACGGCAGAGAGACAGTGTTTCCAGCGTTTTTAAGCCTTGGAGTATCTTTGTCCGTAAGTTAACTAAATGTTATTGTATCCGAACGTTGTGAGGAATAACTGAGTTGTTATGTTGCCAATCATAATGTGTCTGTGTTAGCCATAACTTAGCTAAATGTGTTTCTAGTTGCCTTAACAGCTATACGTGCAAGCTAATGTTAACAAGTAATACATTGATTGTTAACATAAGTCTATAGGTGATTGTGTGATCAGAAATGGGTCATCAAGGTTCACACATTCTTTTTTTTATTCATGTGTTTATCTTAAAGGCCAAATATGCATGTAAAGTGTGCAAGATGTTGATGCATATCTTTTTTATGTTCATTTTTCAGTTTTACATAAAAGATGAAAACGCTATCAGCGCCTGAAGTCTTTTTTGTCAGCTATCTGTCTAGCATGGTCCAGAACGCTTTTGCAAGGACAGAATAGTAAAAGGACAGTTGCACAGCGGGTTAGAACCAGATTCACTGTCGACCACACACTGCAACCAAGACAAGAACATTATGGACCAACAAAGGCAAGCAGACCGAACTGGAGATTTTGAAGTCGTATCCCAAGTTGCAAGGTCCAAGTCATCTGGGAGATCAAGTAGGTCCTCAGTCAGTGCAGCAGCTACCAAGGCAAAAGCTAAAGCAGAGGCAGCCCTGGTAGAAGCCAAGTATGCAGCTCAAGAAGCGGAGATGATGAAAGAAAAGGCCCGCATTGAAGCTGAAAATCGAAAAATGTTAGCTGAAGCAGAGCAACGCAAAGCAGAGTTGGAAGCAAATCTGTATGTCCTAAAAGTAAACAGAAGCGCTAAAGCAGC
>JAMQGT020003136.1:0-42431 GCA_024447675.2 Pterophyllum scalare | reverse complement strand
TTAGGAGACATATGCTTTGTTGCTGTTAGCTACTTAAAACATGGTAACCAGAATTTCTAAAAACAGACATAAAGCTAATAGCCAAATAGACAGCTCGAGCACATTTGCATCTAAAATTTTTTTTCAAACTTTGTTATGGAAAATCTTTAAACGACCATCTTTGTTTTTGTTGTTAAAAAAGAAAAACCCAAAGGAAAAGAAAACCAGTTCGCCAGAAACAGGTGGGAGTGTGACTACGATTCGAGTCCAAGCGGATTATTAAAATATGTACAAAAAGGAGATCTTGCCAGATGTCACCAAATTTGAGGGAAAAACAAAAAAATGCAGGCAACCGTATGGGATTGAGGGCCAATCAGATCAAGTCTCTAAATAAAAAGACAAAAACAAACACGGATTTTGTTATCAAAGCACTATACGGGGTTTACTTCCACTGTTGCCCAAAAGAATCCTGATAAAATTCCTGGTTGTCAGATTTGTAACCGGAATAGTTACCAGAATGATCACCACCTTGGAGCGGTTGCTGAGCAATGGGTTGAGAGCCCCAGTTCTGATTATTGGTCTGGCGACGCTTGGAATCTGGCTGGTTGTACCCATCAGCTTTGCGCTTTCCTCCTACATTTCCACCGCGGCCACCCCGCGCACCACGTACCCCTCCTCGCCCTCTCGGCTGCACGCCTCCTCTTGCGCCGCGCCCGCCACGGCCTGCTCCCGGCCCGCCGCGCTGGGAGAAGTTTGCCCTCCCTCTGGGTGGCCCCGAGCCGCCGCGTCCTCTGGCCGGGGAGGCTCCACCCCGTGCGCCCCTGCTGCCGCCCCGCCCTCGGCTCGGGGCCTGGAAGTCGTCATACCCGTAGTAGGGGTCGTCGTAGCCGCCGCGGTAGTTGTGATAGTCATAGCCGTAGTAATCATAGTAGTCCTCATAACCGTAATAGTCAGGCGGGTAGGAGTAGCCGCCCCGGTTGCCGCCTCTGCCCCGGCCTCTGCCAGGAGGCGGCATGTGGGGAGGGGGAGCGTAGTAGTAATAGTCGTCGTACCTGATGGAAGCAACAAGGCGGGGATTAAGAACGGAGCTCTGATAAACAAACGGCTGAGGAGGAGGCCAGAAGGGCTTTCTTACATTTGCGTTTTGGCTGCTTGTCTCTGGGCTTTGCGCTCCTTCCTTTTCTGATCAGGCGGCTTGGCGAAAACAATCTCAATCGGCTCTCCCTCCAACTCCTTCCCGTTCATTTCCTCCAGCGCCTGAGCAAAACAGACAGACACACGGTCACATCCAAGTGCAACAATTTATCAGACCGAGCCCAAACTGTTAGCAGTAGCACTCGGTACCTTCACTGCACCGTCCCGCTCCTCAAAGTGAATGAAGGCGTAGTCTTTGAGCTTCTTCACTCGCTCCAGTTTTCCAAACTCACTGAAGGACTTCTCCAGGAGCTCCTCTGTGACTCCGTTAGCGAGATTCCTCACAAATAAAACCTTCACCTGCAACACAAACACAGAAAGGCTGCCATTTTCATGTTTATCATATTTTTGAGTCTTGGCGTGTTAAGTGACACGGACAGCACAAAGTACACGAGTTCATCGCTAAAATCATCTGGGCCGCAGCGCCCCCTGCTGGACTCAGCAGCACAGACGAGCAGTCATTTGCTTAGAAGAGCGAGTGCCAAACTTAAGACCGATCAGTTCCCTGATCATCACAGGAGCCAAACATCAAGCTTTAAATCTGGCTCCGACCGCAGACGCACTTCTTTAACAGAAGACGAGTTCGGGACAACAACAAGTAACCTTTAAATCTCACGGCTGTCTAGCTTTTTTAAACTAGCTCACCAATCTGATAAGAGCTTTTCCAAAGCGGGTGGCGGCATTAAAGCTGCATTTTTCCTCCCACCGAATGCTTCAGATTCCCGAAGCTCACCTTGGCCATGACTTCTGGGTCGGGGTCTTCGATGGGGTCGGCCCACTCCACCGTCACCAGGTTGCCCCAAACCTTCACCTTGCCGCTCATTAGCCGGCGGCGAGCCTGAGCAGCCGTTTTGTGGTCTTCATACTCCAGGAAGCAGAAGCCCCGGTTCTTCTTTTTGTCGTCGGGCTGATGGTACAGTATGACATCACTAAGGCCCTCTGGATGGAGGAGGAAAGAAAAACACATCGCCTGTGGCTAAATATTAAAATCCAAGTGTTTGAATAGAGTAAGCAGAACAGCAGCGTGACATTAAAAGCTGGAGAGGCACAAAATGTTACCTGTGACTTTAGAAAACTCCTCAACAATCTGCTCCTTTGTTTTGCTCTTGGGAATGGAGCCAACAAATAGCCGGTTGTTGGCAACAGATATACACACCCCGATGTGCTTGCCAGGGCGAATCTCATGATTATTACACTGGAAAAAATAAAGCCAGCAAAGGCTGCATTAGATCCAATACCTTCCATACACAAAGCAGGTTTCTTAGGTTAACAGCAGGGTCCATTTATTTGGCAGCGAACAGATCTCCTGAGCTCGGTCACTTCCTGGAGAGAAAACCGTTCTGCTGCAGGTTCCTGACAAACTCACCAGCTTCACCGCCTCCTGGGCCGCCTCTTTAGTGCAGAACGTGATGAAGGCGTAGCCCCTGTTCAGGCTACTCAGCGGATCCATCATTAACCGCAGGTCCCAGATCGGACCAGCCTTCTCGAACAGGGGAACCAGCTCGTCTTCATACAGATCACGGGGAATCTTCCCGACAAATATCTACAAGAACAGAGAGGACTTTGAGAACATTGACGAGGCGCTGATTTTATTAGACGACCAGTTTAATTGATTCGAAGTGCAGACTTGCATCGATCAGAGCGAGCGTTCTTTGTTTTAGTGAACCAGCATGTGTCTGAATATGCACAAAAATACTTCCGATGATTGTTCAGCTTTTTCAGCCCTCCCAAAGGAAAAACTTCCAGGATTTCAGCTGGTTTTTGTTTTTTAAGTGAGCTTTATTTTTAAATCAAATGGGCAGAAATAAGAGACATACTTCCATAAAGTAAATGGGTCCAATCCTGCCCACGTTTTCACCCCCCAAAGGCCCACTTCCAGCAGGAAAAGTCCCACCAGGACAGTCAGAATACCGTAAACACTGACAGAGAGCCGGGCTCTCGTGCTGCACGACTTTCTCTGAAACTTGTGTTTCATCGTCTGTGTCTCTACGATCAGTCCTGCGACGACGATGGAACAAACACACATTACTGCGACGGCCGAAATGACCGCTGCCTCAGCTGGACCGAGGGCGTCAGAGGCCTTCGGCCTGGGTTAACTGACAGATTCAGCGCCAAGCGAGCTACAGAGAATCCTGACAGAAACTGCCTGCTGCAGAAGCACGAGCAGCACGCATGTTTGCTGCTGGATCGTCTCATAAGGAGACACAGAGGCCAGTTATGAGCTAAACTGTCACTGGCACGTTCCAGATGGCAGTGGGTAGGTGCTCGCCTCGCAACCGGAAGGTCGCAGGTTCGAGTCCCCATCTGAGCGTGTGCTGTCATCGTGTCCCTGGGCAAGACACTTAACCCACGTTGCCTAAGTGTGAACGTGTTTGTGTGGTCGGAGGGGCCCCCAGGGCAGATGTGGCTACATTAGTAGCTTTAATACCACCACCAAGTATGATTGGGGTGTGAATGAATGGTGCACAGAATTGTAAAGTGTCTTTGAGTGAAAAGTGCTATGTAAGCCTAAGGCATTATTATTATTTCCTCTACACAGGAACACCGGTGCGCCTTTATTTTGGGGTATTTCTGTGCTTTAAAATAAATCGTAAGGCGATGGACACATTTCTGGGAATCAGGGGGTGAAAATGTTCTGCACCGTTACGTGATAGTCTAACAAGATAAATCGAGCAGTGCCGCCTTTCCCGTTGTCCTCGTGAGGCCAACAGCACGGTAACAATTCACATCAACGTCTGCAGATACAAACCCAACATCAGAGCTTGCAGAATGACCCCAGCATATCCAAAAGCATATCAAATGTACAGTCCACAGCTAAAGTAAGTCTGGCTAGAAGCTCAGAGTTTGGATTTATTGGTCTTTCCTCAGCAGTAAGTACATGAAGCCTCATCAGTTTTTCAGCTCGCTGAAGAAAACGCATTCTGCTTCCTGCCCTTCAACCCTCCGTAAATCAAACTCAGGGTTCGGTGAATGATGCCTTCTACTTGGGCTTTTAGAAACATGCAACAGACTCTGGCTGGGTTTATGGTATTCAGCAGAGCAGTAATCCCTGCAGCAGGATTGGATGCTTTTCTCTGCCACACATGACAGTAAAACGATTCACTTTACTGAGGGACAGGCAAAGCAAGGAGACCCCACCTGACTGTGGGGTTAAGCCTGGTTAGACTGATAAACTCAGGCACAGGCTGGCGAGGAAGCTGAAGGTGAGAACTCCTCCCTGTCTGGGTCTCTTTCATTCGCCGTTTCCTTTCTCCAAACAACTTTTTTTCTACAGGCTTTAAACAAACCACCTAAAAAGAGTTACCTACAGCAACATGTCAGGAAATAACATTTTTCTATAACATGATGGGGCGTACCTCTGTGCCAACAGGGGGTTGGGAACCTGAGTACACCGACTCTGGCGGGGGCCCGCCATACTTCCTCTGGCCAGTCGTGACATCGAGTGTGTAGCTGGTTCTCTCGAGGAGTTCTTTGATTTTAGTCTCATCTGGTCCTTTAATGGAGTCTGAAACTTTAGTCCCTTGTTTCTCTCTCTGTCTGTAAGTCTTCATCACCCCACAGAGAAAGGCACTTTTGTTCTGAGGAAGAAGAAGAGTGTCAGAAACCTGGATGTTCCCCTGCTATTACGGTGTGAACAGACAGCAGGGAAATAACTCACCTGCACGTGTGACAGGTCGCTCTCTTTGAACTGGACCAGCACTTGCAGGGCTCCATCTTCATTGAATTCTTTCAAAGCTTCAATAGCCCTTTCGTCAAGGTCACCATGTGCTACCAGGCCTGATGGACACACAAAAACACACCTTAGAAAGCCCAGGTAACACAGAAGGCCCCAACAATAAGGCCTCTTCACATTAATTAGCTCATTGGTTACGGGAGGGACTTGAAACCAGGTCCAAACAGGTGAAAATTAAGAATAATAAAGCCCTCGTTAGATCCAGGTTTAATGATCACGTGCAGCGACGTTTCCCTGAGCCTGAAGAAGCCCGATGGGTTTCCTTTCGGTCTGTCACCATCTGCTGGAGGTTCAGACAGAGCTGCTGTGGACACACAGCTGCTCCTTTGTTCCTGCCAGCTGGCCTCCATCTAACTTCACCGAAGCCTTTATGGTCACAGGAGCTGCTCCATTTGATCCGATTTCTATACTTGAGTGTGACAATGCTCAATCTGATGCTCCCTCGGCCATCTGTCAGCAGCTGATACGACTGGTTTAACTACTTTTAACCAGCTCTACAGTCACTGTTGTTCAGTTAGGCTGTTGCTTCATTCACTGACATTTTATTTTTCTGACTGGTGACCAAAAATAGCAACACAGTAACCCGTGTGATCTGGAGGAGATGAAAATCTGTAGCACTGACACATTTTTGTTCTTTACTCGCCTCCTGTGCTACAATAACAAAAAAAAATAAACCACTTCAGCTCTTCATGACTTAACTCTGAACAGCAGATGCACAGCATCCATTTGTCAACACGAATTAGGGGCTTTATCTAAGGCGGAACAACACGTGGCCCGGGGGCCAGAAACAGCCTCCAAACTGTCCGGGCCAGCTTTGCAAAGCATGAAAACCGCCGCCATAAAACGCGGCCGCACTCTTTTTGTGGTGATGTCATCTTTACCACACAGGAGTGAAAGTGTGTCAGTCTTAAAGAATGAAGCTGTTAAGCGTAAACACAGCATCATCTCATCGCTGGCTGCTGTCATCTATTCTGCAAATAAGAAGTTTTACAAGGAAATAATATCTTTAGCCCTCAGCCTTTTAAACGCTCAGGTGTGGTCTTCGTAACGTACCTGTGCGGCTTTGATATTTTTTTTAAGTACCTGCAAAACAAGATAAAATTAATTTCCTGGTTTTAGAGTTTGAATTTTAAAGAGGAGCATCACCCGCTTCTGAATTCTTGTGTTCTGCTGGTCTCAGCTTGCTGCTAAATTTACCCCGTCTCCATCATCCTTATTGACCTGCTCTGTGTTTCGGGCCCATCCTTAGTGCCGACTGGGTGTGGAGTCTCACCTGTTTACACCTGTCACTTCTTTAGTTCAGTTTAATCACACTTGTTAGGAGGAGAAAGCCGAATCTGACGCCCCCTGCATGGCTCATTTGAAGCATTCTCCGCCGGTTCATTTTTGCCTCCGCTCCCACCTCTCATGCGTTTTGAGCAGCTTTGCAGGACCTCATATGTTGGGTTCCTCTGAGCCACCGAGACTAACGCAGGGTTAGGGCGAAGGTAACGAACCCGTCACGAACCTCTGCAGCTCATGTCCAATTTAATTTTCTATTTATTACTGAGGCCCAGGATTCTTTATATTCGCCAGCTGTCAAAAGTGTACTCTATACTCCATGTAATTCATATAACCACCTAAAAAGGCTTTAATAGCAATGGCTGCCAAGTTTATAGGGACTAAAAAATCCAGTTGATTCTTGTCAGTAGGTTTTGCTGCAGACTGCTGCAAACACTCACAGAGGACGTATAAGAGTCAGACTTTCCACTCAGGACAAACACTTTAGTTCAGAGTCAAACTCATAGTTCATGGGCCACACAAGCAGGCTGGACCAGTAAACATGATGCATAATTGATCTTTTCAAAGATGTACAATGCACTAACCACCCACTTACAGAACAGGAGCTCAACAGCCTGAGATGCCTTTGGAATAGAAAAGCTGAACATGGTGTGTGTTACAGTTCAGAGGAACTGCAAACACAACCATTACAGCCAGAACAACTTTCAACGCATTTTCACTCCTGTGTCTGTGATGTTGACATCACCTGTGGAGGTGCTGCATTAAACTTCATGCACAAACTTCGGATTTAATGACTTCAGTTTTCACACTTGCAAAACAAATCAGAGGGCAGGATAGTAGACTGGTCGGGCTCCAGCTTACCTGCTACATAGAGTTCATCCAGCTTCTCGGCGACCTTCTGAGGTAAACCTGCCTCCAGTAAAGCCTGGAAATGCTCCGAGTGGGTCACCTCGGCTGTAGTGTCCATTGGTTCCTCCGTCCCGTTCCCGTTCACATGATCTGTGGCCATGTCTCCAGACATCTGTGCACAGAAAACCAGACCTGATTAACCCCAGCAGCACTGCCCTAACTGGACAAAGTGGAACAACAAATAACGCGTGCAGTTTGGCGCCATCGTTCACCTGGTCCGCACGCGTCTCCTGCGGACGCCGCGAGACTGACAGTACTGAGCTGGCGCGCTAGGTGCTCAAGGAAAACCAAAGTCACGCTAGACTACCACTAAACAAGCCTCAGAACAGCGAGCAGAAACTGTGGCTTCCGTCACCGCGCCTCTGAGTGTTGGTATCTGCGGTTCGTACAGATCACAGGCCCGGCTTTGAGCGGCACGCATGGAGGTGCAAAATGCACGAGGTTAGCGTCAATCAAGCAACTTGCAAATCTCAAACATGTGCGATATGCGGTAGATCTGTAAGTTTGGTGCACGCTGGCCACGTACAGCGCACTTCTTCAACCGAGAGTCAATGAAAGCAGGCCCGTTTTTATCAAAATGCCGGCTAGCCATGAAAACGAGCTGCTACGATAACAGCAGCCGGTCATGCAGCGCATCCAGCGTCCAGGGTGCAGAAAGCTGCAGCTTAATCCTGGAATTTAACATCTTCTGCGGGTACACCAACGCGTACATACCATGCGAATCTAAATTTGGGTGCACGATGCTGCTCCGCCGTGTTTAAGATGGTCCGAATGAGGGGAAATGTCCACGCCGGCGATCTCAGGCTGGCTTCTCCACTCCCGGTGAAACAAAATGGCGGCTACGTAACGTCGCGAGCTCCGCTTCTTCCCTTGCCTGTACGGGGTTTCTTCTGCTGTTTTTCACGGGCTCCTCTGGCGCTTCGTACATCCGGTGAACGGTGACATTGAAGCTGTGTTTCTTTATTCTGTTATATTTTTAACAGAATTGTGTCACTCGCCGTACTTTACAGCCATTTATTTTATACATATTGCACGTTTAAACGTACATTATACGTGTAAATGCAATACTACTTTTAGAGTAAATTAATTTGTTTCATTTGAGCCTTTATTTTGAAAATTCAAGCCGGAAAAGGCTTTAAAAGCTTGATATTTTCTGGAAAATCTTATTTTATTATGAAGATGTTTATTTTGATACGTGTTGTATCTGTACTGTATTGTACTGTAAAACAGAAATTATCTTAAAAAGGTGTATTTCAAACATCAAGACTTTGGGTGCTTTCTGACTGCTTCAAAGTGAGATTTCATTTCAAGCATAGGTTTCACCCTTGAACTGGTAAATGAAAAAAATTAGTCATGACTTTTGTACATTTAATTATATCATTATTTTCTGTAAAAATAAACATAACTCCATAGAATAGTCTGTGCTTTTTTGTTTTTATTTTTTAATTTATTTTTATTTTATATCTTTATCTTTATGTTGTTATTTTATTTATATTTATTTTTATGTTAATTTAATTTTGTATTTTTATTTTTATTTTCTTAATCTTCTTGTAAATTTTTATTTATCAAATGAACTGTTTTATTTAAAAATTTTTCTTTCTTTTTTTTTCTTTCTTTTTTTTACAGCTGTGCGTCACATATTGTGGGAGTAGCTTCTGCACTCTGAAAGGCTATTGGCTGAGCGCGAAATTTGAAATGTGATGGGAACATCAGCGGCTCGGAGGAGAAAACAAGAGCAACGATGCGAATTTTCTAGATAGGAAACTATCAGTTTAACGGAATTAAAGCATACAAACACGTTTACTGCTGGTTTTCTTGGGAATTTTTTTTTAAAACTTAGAGCAGAATGGATGTCGCCTCGTATTTACAGTAAGTCACAATGAAACATGGACGTTAGCCGCTGTTAGCTCAGCAGTAGCGATTAGCTTTAGTGCTAACATGAACGTATGGCTGTTTTATAACTAATTTATAAATAACAAAAATGTCAGGCATCTTTTAATTACTCCCACTTTTGTCTTTTCAGGTGTTTTGAAAGCAGTTTAACCTCATACACAGGGGACGACCCGCTCGACCCCTGGGTCAAGTGAGTGTTTTGCCTCCTTCGTGACTTCATGTTTGAAACTCGTTCAGGAAAAGTTGGTTGTCTGTTGTCCACGAAAGAAAAATTAGTCCGGCAGCCACTTAAATCACATTAAATCCTGTCGGGGACAGCGTTAAACACAGTATACTGGGAAGGATAACAAAGCTCATGAATCACAGCTGTCACTGTGGTCATCCACTTATTTCTGTTCAAGAGCGCTGATGTAGGAAATAAACCTGCATTTGTTTGTCAAAAGTTTCCAGCTTGAGGTTATTTCATAAAATATATTAAAGCCAAAGGTATGCATCATAATTGTTTCTGGAAAAGGAAAGGTATCCTCCAAAAGTTGGGCAGCCAAAACATAAACCACAACCAGTACCAAAGTTAAATAACTGCCCAATAACTTGGTAAAGCAGAATAATGGAACGTTGTAAATAAGTTCATTATTTTGTAATTTAATTAAAAAGATAACGTTTCATATATTCTATATTCCCTACACATAAAGTGAAATATTTCCACAAAAGCATTTACAGAAGTGTCCAGCCTCTGAAAAGTAGTCGACATGATTCATTTCAACACTCATACTTGGTTGGGGCTCCTTTAGGCGTGAAGGCGACCAGCTTGAGGTGCTGCTTAGATGTTATTGAAGCCAACGTCTGTGACACTTACCTGGGAACCGAATGTGATTTACAGCTATAACGTGTTCTTTCAACCTTCTTAAATGGGACTTGTTTTGCTCTGTAAAGCTACAGGCTTGACAAACTGAGATCATAGTGGAGGCACATTTCTCTGCATGCTTCTTAGGTTTGTGGAGAACCTGGAGCAGAGACTACCTGCAGGCGGGGGCAGTGGGATGTCGCTGGTGTTTGACCGTCTTGTCCAGAGATTTTTGAATGTTGAGCAATACACAAATGACCTCAGATATGTGAACTACTGCATCAAATGTGTAAGTTTGACTAAAATATCACATCTTTATGCGGCAGTCTCCGTAGTTTGTCTGTTTCTAAGTTGGATAAAATCTTACACAAGCTTCTTTTTTTTTTCTCCTCACTGTGTCTTACAGGCAAGTTATTATTCAGACCCAACTGCAGTGTACAGTTGCTTCTTTAGTAAAGGCATCGGCACCAGGACCGCCGCCCTTTATGTGGCCTGGGCTCGGCAGTTTGAGCAGAGAGGGATGAATGAGCAGGCTGATGCAGTGTACCAGAAAGCGCTGGAGAACCAAGCCCATCCAGCCAACATCGTTCTCCATGAATACAAGTAAGTATTCAAGGAGCGACAGGAACTTTTTCATAGCTCCTGTAATTCCTGGAGGAAGTGTCCTCAGTTTTGTGAGTCTGCAGTGCAAATCCTTTGTTCACCATGAAAACTCGATGTTTGTGGTGTGGCTGTAGTTGTTGCTAAACCAACTGCCAGCTAGTTATTGCATCACAGTAGCATTCCCACAGGCGGTGCAAATTTTTAAAAAAAAGCCTTTGGATGTTTGTGGTGTACCCCATCACATGTATGCAGACAGGAGCAGCTGTGTCCACCGACACATTTTAAGGCCTTTCAAGTCTCTGGAGGATGCATCATGCAGTCAAAAAAGAGACAGTGAGGCGTGATTTCGTCCGCGCTGAGCCTCGTCTTCACCCTCTGATGATGACATTTACATCACTGTGACCCAAGCGGACCCTCGCATAATCTGGGATGTGGAATCTCAGACATTGCTGTAATCTTTTAAGGATGGTGTGATTGAGGAGTGAAAGACTTTAAAGCAGTTTTCTTTGGTGAAGAAGAGTCCTGTGAGAACATAACAAGAACAAAGGCTGTTCTGCACCGTTGCCCACTGAACACTGAAGATTTAGCCCTCTAATGTGGATGATATCTGTGTGCAGGCACACTTCAGAGCAGATAATGTACTGATCACAGCCTGTTACTGTGGTTATATGTTATTTATTGTGGACTGACAGAAATTCTGATCTGCAGGCAGTTTCAAACCAGGACCAGAAGTGAGTCAGCAGTATCGGGTAAGATGATATTTATTTACTTGCTAGTTTATTATGAAACATTGGATTTCTTTATTTAGAAAATTTTGTTATTATTCCACTGTCTGACATCTTTTTAAACAATGAAACAGGAAGTCGGAACCCTTTGCAAAACTCCAATTTAACCAATCAGATGTCCCACAGAGAGGCCGTCCCTCAGAGCAAGGTGTGTTTACCACTGGATTTCCATCCTAATCATGCATTAACGCCATTTTCTGCTTTTCCACTAAAACGTTTGTGTCCTTTGCAGCAGGTGCCTCTGGACTGCCAATCCGCCTGTGGGCCTGCAAACAAAGTGGTCATAACGTAAGTGAAGCACGAGCGGTTTCTGAGGCCTGTCGTCAGCAGATGGCACTCCGACCAAACGCTAAGATATTTTGAAAACCTGTTGATAAAATGCTCAGGGCTCAAATACAGAACAAAGACTAAATCCTCCTTCAGCAGTCTTTCTGCCCCTCATGTAAGACGCCTGTAAGATTTATGTCAACCACAAAGAGATAAATGAAAGTGTCTTAGAAAGTTTTGATTCCACACAGATGTTTTATTTTGAAGTTTTGAACCAAGATCTTCCTTGTTATTCACTTTCAGACACTCGCACTTTGGCGGCACTATTACAGATTCATATGAAAGTAAAACGTGATTCTCCTTTAGCTGATTTCATAAGTTTCAGCACGATATCATCTGATTTCTTCTCTCCCTCGCAGAGTCTCTCGCTCTGAGACTTCAGGGATGATTCCCTCCAGTCAGAGCTCCAGCGTTCAGACTGTGGCAGAGTACACGCAGGAAGACCTCATCTGTGAAGGATCTGAGTTGTGCTTCGAGGAGGTCCGAGCTCAGAATTACTTCCGCAAGCTCCGGGAGCAGGAGGAGGCGAGCGAGCTCCGGGAGCAGGAGGAGGCGAACGAGGAGAAAGATTTAAGTGAGTTTTTAAATGTGCAGCTAAAAATAAATCCGTGCTGCGTTTACTTGTCCAGATTTTTAAAAACTGTGTTTGTTGCTTTTTTGGTGTAGCGACAATCATGCTGAGCAAGAGGGAGGAGACAAGTAAGTGGTTGCTGGAGAAAGTTCACCATGTTCTGGAAAACCAGGGAGGTTTAACCATCCAGACGTCATCCCAGAGGGTGAGACTGAATTCAAAAGCACCATGATGCATTACAGGCTGTCCTGGGATAGCATCAGGCCCGATGTGTCTCTTGGGTTGCTGACAGCCACAACAAAATGATCTGAGGTCCTAAAAACACAGCGGACTAGATCCAGCGATTACTTTGACCTGTGTGTGCCCACAGGCAGCGCTGCTTGAGTTTTGGTCTCATTTTTGCAGTTTTAATCAACAAAACAAAATGCATTTTAGTCCAATGATTTTATTTCATTACTTTTCTCTAATTCTGGCTGTAATGAGTTCATGAATCAGTTTCTTCTGAGGAAGGTTATTAAAAGGAACTAAAACTAAGCTAAATCTGCTGGGATGTAGTAACGCTTCGAACACTCGTTCTGTGGCTGCAGACTAAAACTGGTATTAAAACTTATAAAAGCTTTTATCTAAAACTTTTTTAAACAATAAAAAATTAACTAAAATGAATTTTAACCCACTCTGGAAACTAACTGGAGAAAAGATAAAATAAAATAGCCCAGAAGACCCGCCCAGCTGTTCAAACATTCTGTTTGTGACGGGCAGCCAATCAGAAGAAAGGTGGATTAAAGGCAGAGGAGTTTCGATAAGATGAAGTGAGGGTCTGCAGCACCCAGCATAAGATAGATGAGGATTATTCTGAGCAGTCCAATAATAAAAATATGGAGCGATGAGCTGATTAGGTTTGCTGTATCAGAATGAGAACAGCACATTTTCTTCTTCATTTCAGCGGCCTGTAGCAGAACCAGCCAACAGTCTGAGCCTGGGTCGTACCCAGCCCTCCTTCGAGCGGCCTCCACCTTCAAACCGTCTGAGCAGCCGGCGCTCTCTCGGCTTGAGATTACACTCTGAGCCGACCTTCGTCCGAGAGGCCGCCGCCGCTCTTCACGAACCTCCTCACCACCAGCCCACCGACGGGACTGCAAACACACTATGCTCAGCGGTATCCCATCATCCCTCTGTCTTGGCTGACAGGGGCGTGGGCCTGCAGAAGTCTGCATCTAGCTCGATGCCCACAGATCAGGAGTCAGTCCTCCAGCCTGCCTCGGTTGAGCAGCCTGTGAGCTTTGAGATCACAGACCTGCCGCTCCACAGAGCCGCCTGCAGCTCGGCTGTGATCGCTGACGTTCTCAGCAGCTCGGGCAGATGTCCACCCCTGGAGCCTAACGCCACACACCAGTGAGTACCATCTCTGTTAGTTTATGGAAGTGCCATTTCTGGCTTTGCAGGGAAGTCGTCACATCTAGCATTTAATCTTCTGAGAATGTGAGTTGTTGTTTTATAGGAACAGTGATGCAGCTGGATTATAGAAACAACACCAGTGTGTGTCGTGTTTCCCTCACACGGCCTTTTCTCGAGCCCAGCTACACTCATGGACGATGATCGAAGTCCAAGAAACAGAAAGCAGTCAGAACGAAGAGTTATGAAGAATTTATTACCTGCAGGGGAGCAATTACACTTCAGTGAGACATCTTTAAAAGGTGTATTTCAAACAGCATACTTTAGGAAGCTCACATAAGAGAAAACATTGAGTCACAATCTGTCCTCCTCAGTTATCTTGGAGCACACAGTGTTCCCCCTGAGCAACAGAAACCTGCAGGCTTGGAGGAGAGAGCACAACAGCACTGTGTGTTCATAACTCACCGTTCATTCCTTTGGCTACTTACCATTATACCAATGCTCCTACTTTAATTTGGTCGTACGTTGATGTGACACAGCTACACAATGATTATAATTACAGAGCGGTTTCCAGCAGAGGAGGAAACACTGGTGGGGATTTGTTAAAGAGGGGGCCGGTGATTGTTCCAGTCAGAAGAGTTCAAATGTTTTTCAGCATATACCGTTTCATTAAAAATGCCCCTGCACACATGCTGATGATTTCCATGCTCGTCAGCGGTGGAGGCGTCTGCACACCTACAGCCAGACAAATGTTTTAGATACTAACGGGATCCTTTCTCTCAGGCATGCCGGCCAGCCTGCGGACCCTCAGGAGAAGCTCGATGGTAAGTTTGTTGCGGTTTCATCGAGCTGTTCAGTGCGAGCCTGTGGTGCATGAGGTCACATCTCCTGTTTGTGTGTCTCTCAGTCTCACAGGGAGCCACAGCTAACCTGTCTCACATCACTCCTAACAACTCACTCGGCTTTGTTCAGGCCACGCCGTCACGGGTGCTGCCGTCGCCTACCGTCAACACACGGGAGGCCCTGGGTGAGCGCGGCAGTTTGTCCCGTTTGGTGTCACGTCAGAGACGTTTTGTGGTGCTGTGCGGTTTCTCTGTCAAACTGAACGTTTCTCGGATTCAAAGGGCTTCTTTCATGTTGTCTTTTCTGCATGTAATCAGACTGTTCTTCACTTCAGGCCAGGTTTTGGTGGCTCTGACCCAAACTGAGCTGTATTTATGGCTTCCTGTTTGTGTTGAATCAGGTGTGATCATGGACATGTTCCAGGCCCCAACCTTCTTAGAGGAACCATTCAGCAGCACATCCGTGCTCCACACCGCTGAGAAGGAGTCTGACGCTGGAGTCTGGACAGACGGTAAATATGCTGCAGACAGCGGTCAGACTTTCACTAAATCTGAGTCACCAGTGCATGAAGTTAATGCTCTTAAGATTGGAGCACATGAAATTAAGGCCAGATCCTCTGAAATTGGTTTCCTGCTGGTCTCTGTCCAGTTAAGCTAATTATTCTGTATCTTATGATTCGCAGGAGGAGCCTCCTCGTTCCCTAAGCCTCCCGCTACAACTGCATTCACCATCTTTCAGGATGACGACAATAAAGAAAACAGCGGGTAAATATGGCCTCCGCAGTGTCTACGTCCTGAATATGAGCTGTGATCAGAACGTTCAGGTGATGGGCTCCGAACTCATGTTGAATTTGGAGCATTTTGCTCTTTCTGATCACTCAGTGGAAGCGCTGTGATGATGTGTCCTGGATCTCCTGCATTGTGTCAGAATGCTTTGGTGATCCTTCAGTATTTCAGTGCTTTTGTACTTCAGGGCAGACGCCTCAGCCTGAGACGGCTCAGAGACTCTTAATTTTTGTAATTTCTAGATTTGTTTCTCAGAACAAACATTCATACAGTGATGCTTCTTGCAGCTAGCAGGTCAAATGTTTTATACTTTTACTGCAGTGAACGCAGTAACAGAGCTTTCCGACAGATTCAGCTTTTCCACGCTTTAACTTCCACTTGGATGTTGAACTCCGATATGACCTTAGTGCAGCTTTAGTTCACAAACACTCGAGACTTCTGGGAAATGGTGTTTGTTAAAGGCAGCATTTTTTACTTACTTCTGAGCAGAAACAGTTTTTAAACCATTTCTATCCATCGTGGGTTTGAGCAGTTTTCACACATGCAGCGTGGATTTCAGGAGAATCGGGCCGGGACGTTTTCCACAGCTGTCCGTGCTCACCTGTAGGAAATACTCTGAGTCAGCTGCTGGATCGAGGTAGCAGCAGCCATGATGCCCTCTCACTACTGGTGAAAGCAGTGGAATATTATTCACACAGCTAATGTTGGACTAAATGTCCAATTCTATTTTTATATTCAGCGTTTACATTAAAAATGTATTTTGTTTAGATTTGTACTTTTTATCTTATTGAGCTGGGTTTTTTATAGGTTGTGTCTCATGTTGTGTGACAGGGAAACCTTGAGGGAAAAATAAAGTGTATTTTAATAACAGTTCTTCTGTCCCTGTGCTGCTCAGCGCCGCTGCTGCGGAGAGGTCTAAAGCAGTCAGAGCTCTGGCTGAAATCTCGCTGTCGAAGGCAGACAAACCCAACGTGAGTATAAGGAGTCAAACACTCGTTTAAGCTTCTGGACAGTTTCATCACCGGGGTCGCTGTCTGCTTCACGTGCACAGAGAGACACTCGGTTTCTGTGTTTGATCCCCGTCAGGAGACCCCTCCGGATCTGATCCCGGATGAGAGCACCATGTGGGGAGCTCGCTACAACTCCCTAAACTCGCTCGCCGCCTGTCCCAACAGCACCTCAGACTTCGCCATGCTGGCCCAGGTTGTCTCCACACCGTTCGCATGTAAAAAGAATTTCAGCGGGGACTTCTTTGAAGATCAAGGTATGAGACTCAAACCTGCATGCTGACATAAACCTACAGATGCTTATTCTTTATTCCTGCTGCAGAATTCTCACTCATCTTTTTCTGTCCTCCAGAGAACAAATGTGATGATCGTGAAGCTGATGACGAAGCTTACATGAGACGTCAGACCAAAAAGCTGAGGTAACCAATCTTATGTTCACTGTCATGGTATCTGCAGTCCAGTAATGTCTCTGCTATATAAGTGCAGATCTCACTGATGTGTGGTTAAAATCCTCCCCATGTCCACCTCCTTCAGCCCCATCTTGGAGCAGAGTCCGAGCGACGAGAAGCTCTCCGAGACCGCCGTCAGTCAGCTGGTGCCTTCCTCTGCCAGGCAGGGCACCATCGTCGGAGAGGGGCTCGCCATGGCCCAGCACTGCCTCACCACTTCCTCCATCACCATGGTGCAGCCACCTCCTCCCGCTGTGCTCTCTTTCAGGGACCAGACCATCTGTCCCGCCGACTCCTCCAGGACAGCGGGGCCTGACTGGGAGGTGTACACGAGCCCTGAGCAGCCACCCAAACAGGCCTCCTTCATCTCAGTTAGACCCAAAAGCAAACCTTTTAAGATCATGGAAGACCCAGAGAAACCTGCCAGCCCACAACAAGTCCAGAATCAGGTCTGTGACGTTCCGATGAGCCCCGAGTGCGCTCTCAGACCAGACTGGCTCGCTGTCAGAAGCCCAGAGGCCACGGTTGAGCCAGACCTGGATGCCTTTCTGAGCCCCCGTCAGTCCAAAATCCTGGACGTGCCCATGAGTCCAGAGCAGCCTCAGCTCTGTGCTGACGTGCCCATGAGCCCAACACACATCGGCAGCATGGATGAACCCATGATGAGTCCAGACAGGGGCCTGAGGCCGAGCGCTGACGTGTCCATGAACGCAGACACGGCGCAAACGGGGGCGGTCCAGCTGGTGTCAGATCCTTGGGATACCGAACTGATCTCCAGTCTGCTGTCTGGACTCGACCCGCCTCTCACCGCTCACCCCCGCTGCACCACCTGGCAGTGCAACATACCGAACATCACCCCGAAAATGACCATCAGCATGGGTAAGACTTCCAGCTCTCTCTGCTTGACTTTGAAGTCTGGTCTAGGATTAATCCATGTAATTATGTAATCCAGGTAACTTGCTGATAGAGATGATTTAAAAAAACACCCCTCAGGGACCGTAACAGTGAAGCTCCCTGAGGTGGACAGGCCCCCCCATCTCAGTGAGACCCCGGAAGAAACCTTTAGAGATCATTCCCGTGAGCCCTGAATGTGTGCCCAAATATTCTGTGTTATCAAAAATGTCAGCTGTTAGTTTACAAATGGAGTAAATCCTCAGATCTGTTTCCTTTACCTGAAGGTCACACGGGGCCGCTAATATGTACAGAGGTGTTTACAGTCACTGCATTTTAAGGTGAAGTGTAAACCGCAGACCGTGATGAAGGCCTCTCTCCTGACAGGAAAGCAGTCTCTCCAAGTTGACTGTATCCTTGGAGAGGGGGCCTTTGCGACAGTTTACCAGGCTACCAACCCCGTGACCTTAGAGAAGATGGTTTTAAAGGTAAGGCGGAGGATAAAGAGCGCTGTGCTCCATTTCTTTCTGTTTTTTTTAACCGAAACCTTTTTTATTGGATCAACACGCAAACAGAATTTTAATAAATCGTACTCTCAGTAACAGGAATTCATGTTAACGTGTGTCCTGGCTGCAGGTTCAGAAGCCGGCCAATCCCTGGGAGTTTTACATCAACACTCAGCTGGACGCTCGGCTGCAGCCCGACATGCGTCAGCTCTACAGCAGCATGCACTCGGCTCACCTCTTCCACAACGGGAGCGTGCTGCTCGGCGAGCTTCACAGCTACGGCACCCTGCTGGTCTGTACACATCAGTGTTTTAACCACCGCAGAAAGATGGTCACATGCTTTTATTTGGTTATATATTTACTTTTGAATACAAGTAAATTAAATCTGTAACTGTTGATAGTTCATCGATCATTTAAAAAACTGTATGAAAAAATGCAAAAATGGACCCGTTCTGGTTTAAAATGCAGTCATTTTCTGACTGAGGTGTGGAAGATGGTCCATTCAGACTCGATGTCCTCAGCCTCCCTCGGAATGCTGTCAGAGTTCTGCCGGAGGTGGGAGTTCAAGATCTCGTGGACTGGGGCCTCTGCCAGGTGTTCCCAGCACACCCTCACAATACGTTTAGGTGCACCGCGTCTGTCCAGCATCTTCCCCCGCCACCTGATCCAACTCACCACCAGGTGGTGATCAGTTGACAGTTCAGCTCCTCTCTTCACCCGAGCGTTCAGAACATACAGCCACAGATCTGATGACATGATTACAAAACCAGTCATCGACCTGCGACCTAGGGTGCCCTGGTGCCACGTGCACAGAAGTTCAGTAACTAAACACCATTCGGGTTCAGATCGATCACGCCCCTCCAGGTCTCACTGTCACTGCCCATGTGAGCATTAAAGTCTCCCAGCAAGAGGATGGAGTCACCGGCTGGAGCACCCCACGCAGTGACTCTAAGAAGTGTGGGTACTCCAAACTGTACCCACACTTCTCAATCACACAGGACCCATTCCCCGACCCGAAGGCGCAGGGAGGCAACCCTCTCGTCCACCGGTAAAGACTCCAACGCACAGGCAGCAAACCGAGGGGATACAAAAATACCCATCTCAGCATCTCACCGAGCCCAGCCCCTCCCCCGGAGACTGGTTCCAGTGCCCATCACTGGGACACACAAACCTCTCCACCACGATAAGGTGGTCGTGGAGGAGATGATGCGTAATAAATACATTATTTGCAGCCATAGACTGTATTCAGACAGTGGACGCTGTGATCTCGCTGATTTGGATGGTGCGTTTTGAAGCCCTGACTTTTTTGGCTATTTTGGAGCTGGAAGTGAGCGTAGACATCAAAGCTGTTAATTGGTGCTACAGAGCAGAATAATCAAATACTAAAGTTTCATTCACCACAGCTGAAGCTCACACTTTTCAGGCAGTCTGTTAGTACAATTAACTGCACACTGAGCCATATTATTATTGTTATTATTTATTATCTGTCAGATAATTTAAAGATGCTCCAACAGCACAAACACGGTCCGGTTAGCTGAGGTGAAGCCGAGCAGACGCCTTGTATCCCCCAGCACCTGACAGCAGTCACACCCCTAATAATACAAACTCTAAGTTTAATTTGAAATGAAGACAGGTGAGTTATTAAAAACTCACACCCATATTTAGTGGAGATTCGAACTAAATTCTGTTGGGGACGCGAAGTTTGGCTACAGTTACTGTTTTGGTGACGAATGCAACACTTCCTGTGTTTTGTTTCCTGTGTTGAACATGAGACGTTTGAATGTTGGTTTATGTTTATGGGCATTTTAACATGGAGTCTGTGGGCACCAACCGGCTTTGAGAGTCGGCTGTTGTTAATTTCCGTTGTCGGCCACAGCGTTTGATTCTGCACTCCGAATGTCGGCCTTTTTAAAGCGACCCTGTGTCCGGCCTCGCTGATGGACTTTTAGACTTTCAGCAGAGTCAGAGGTCGGGAGTGAAAGAGTATCAGAATATGTTTGCGTTATAAAACCGGTCCTGGGTTATTGTATGATGTAATACAGAGTGCACGGTCAGTCAGTTTAAAATAAGCTTCTCTGTTCTCTTTAGAACGCTGTGAACATGTACAAAACCCTGAGTGACAAAGTGATCCCTCAGCCTCTGGTCATGTACCTCACCGTCTGCATCCTGCACACGGTGGAGCAGCTGCACAGTGGCCACATCATCCACGCCGACATCAAACCCGACAACTTCCTGCTGGGAGAGAGGTACCGACCCAACGCTGCTTTTATCACTGCACCGATAAGTCTTTGCAGGTTACTGGTTGGACAGAGTGTCAAAGATGAGGCCGCAGGCTCCGCCCCCTTCTTTCACTTCGCATCACCTGTGCTCAAACACGTCATCATCACCTGTGTTCTTCAGGTTCTTGGAGAACAAGTGTTTTGATTCGGAGAGCGCGGACCACGGCCTCGTCCTTGTCGACTTCGGACAGAGCATCGACATGGCGCTGTTACCCGAAGGCACTGCGTTCACCGCCAGGTGTCTGACGTCGGGCTTCCAGTGCACCGAGATGCTCAGCGGGAAGCCGTGGAGCTACCAGGTGAGGCCAGGAAGTAAAACCAGATTACAGACAGATGTGAATGATCTAAAGCCCATATTTAATTGTAAATAGAGTTTCTGCCTGTTTTAGTTTCAGTGTTATGAGAAACATTCTTGCTAATCTCACTTGCCTTGTGATCATGTTTAATCATATTTGTACAGCTGATAGTGTGCAGTGGGGGGGCACTGCTGTGTGTGAGAATGAGTCTCACCTGTGAGGACACACACCGTCAGCTGGCTGCCTGTTCTCCAGTAAACTAAGATGTGCTGGTCCTTGGGGTGAAAGGATGAGTACAGCAGCATGTTGTTTCTGAGGTCATTAACTCCGGCTTTATAAATAGAGGCGCCGCAGATATCAGCTGATCAGAACTCAGCTGTCCTTTTCTGGACTCATATTGCACGTCATCAAACACTTAGAGGAACACCAGGGAGTGTTCATGACCTGATGAATGCTTTTTTAATGGTAAATAAGAGGCTACTTTGAGCTGCTCCCTCTGCAGGAAGCTCATGCTGGATCCTTCCTGATGCACCCCCACAGGGATCTGTGCCCCCTGGGAGGAACCAGGGAGCTCTCACATGTTGGGCGTAAAGCACTCCACCACGGAGCCACAAGTGTTTTAAAGGTTTTCCAATTTAAAGATGGAAAACTGGTTTGATTTTGAAGGTCTCACTGTGTCCTGAACCTGTTTGGTTTTCAGACCGACTACTTCGGGATCGCGGGGACCGTGTACTGCATGCTGTTTGGGACGTACATGCAGGTGACAAACGACGGCGGCGTGTGGAAGACAAACGCCGTGTTCAGGAGGTCAGTGCTCGAAGGAAGCTCACATTTAGGTTGTTGTTATTAAATGTGGTCATGAGTCCAGATGTGCGCTGACCCCCTGATGTGGTCTCGCCCCCTCCTCCACAGAAACCCGCACAGCGACTTGTGGCTGGAGCTGTTCCACACGCTGCTGAATGCGCCGGACCGCGGCTCGCCGCCGAGCCTGTGGAGCCTTCGCTGCCGGCTGACGGCCGTCCTGCAGGAGACCTACAGCAGCAAACTGGCCTCGCTCAAGAGCCGTCTGGTGGTGCTGCTGCTGGAGAACCGCAAGGCGGCGCGGAGATGACGGGCGTCTCTCGCCGGTGGAGTCGGTTTAGTTTCACCGTGTTGCTGTGGACGCGCCACCAGAGGAGGAGTGGAGCAGCTGGTTTTGACTTGTACAAATGGAAGATATTTTGACACTTTTAGGTCATTTTTTTATTGAATTTGTTTCCAAACTGCCACCAGTTTGTGTTTGTTTTGTTTTTTCTGGTGAACAATAAAGGATAAACTCTGTGTATGTGTGTCGATCCTCCTGCTCTGCTCCGGCACTGACCGACTCCTTCTTTGGAATCTGTTACTGTGGCTGCAGCTTGTTTGTAAGGAGGTTTTAGAGATACTAGATAGAAACTTTTTTTTTACATTTATTGTGTTACAGCGCATCTCAGAAAATAAGTGAGGAAATAAAGGAGTTTGTTCTCTGTCCTGAGATTAAAAATGCCAAATTAAGATCAGGATAAAACACAACAAATCTCAGGCCACAGTTTACCTCACAAAGGTGTGAAACCTTTCAAATGATGTCATGAAACTCGTTCTGCTCGCAGTCATGATTTTTAAAATGTTTTTGTGATTTTAGCTCTTAGACGCCGTGCATGCAGACCTCTGTTCTCCTCTCTTTAAGTCTTTAATCGACTTTCCTGCTGGCAGAGATCAGCAGGTAAAGTGTGTCTGCGCTGGAGACTGCAAAGATGAAAACAAAAGTGCCCACCCCATCGCCACCACCCACACACATTGTCCTGCAGGTGGTGCTGTTCATGCATTTATTCCAGGCTTTAAATAACCTAAAACATTTGGTAATATTTGATCTAAACCACTTGGTTTCAAATGTTGAGCTCAGACTTGTTTCTCTAAATAAATCAGCTGTAAAACCTATGAAATATACACCAGCTCTATGACAGCAGTAATAATGACGTACCCCACAGAAACTGTTAAAAACACAAAAATAAAGAATAAAATGAAACGACCAATCAGAGAGCAGCATCGATGCTGCAAACATCCATCCATCATCTTCCTCTCATCCTTTCCAGGGTCTGCAAACGCGTGAAAAGCTTTAAAGCATTGAAAACATCTTCCTCAGAGTCTTGAAGAATCTCGTCTCCACAGCCCCCACACGCTCCGATGATGGCACATTTGCACCAGGAGGTGGCGCTCAGGCACCTCTGCAGGTCGCGTGTTTGACTTGAGGCTCAAAGTTTGCAGGGAGGGGACGTGAGTGAGATTTTCTCCTCGAGTTTCATGAGTTACAGGCTGCTCCTCCTGTCGCAGGTAAAACCAAGGATCAGGACCCGGATGGATGCCCAGACAGCCCGGGTTCCAGTCCCAAAGAGGATCGTATTCATGTGATGGTTTGAGGACACGGCTGTTAATCTCATGTTTACGGCTGTGCTCGTTTTCTACAAAAGAAAGAAAAAAGTGTTCGTTTTGAATCTGATGCCTTTGTTTCTGCTCCCACTTCATCCATAAAGAGGAAATCTCCTTTTTTCTGACTTCTGTAAGTCACGTTTATGTGACTGGAAGAGCTGAAGTTCTGTTACTGATGAAGCATTTGACAGGAAATATGAGTGATAAAAAAAGATTTTCTGCTTTTTCCTTTTTAAAAATCTAAATAAATGATGTAATAAAGTAGCAGCACATTTACTCCAGTATTTTACTGAAGCACAGTTTTAATGGACCTGCACTACTGCTCAGCTGTATGTATCTGTTGTTCTGCCTACTCCACACCACGTATTTGAAATGGTGCTGAGTCAACATTACTTGAGTATATGATGCTGCTATTACAGCCACTTTAGGGCTACTCAGGCCTGAACACTGCTTTTCTGCACTGTACTTACTCCTGATCACAGTGGAACCCACCTTTCACGACCTTTCACCCTGCGATGTGCTCCAGCAACCCTGAACTGGATGAGCAGCTGAGAAAATGGAAGGACAGATGGATATCCTGATTTCCTGCTTTGCATCCTGGAAGCCCATTCCTGTTCTCGGACACGTTGGGAGAACATGAGGTTTGGCTGGCCTGGAGGCGCCTTGTTGTCCTCGGGGGAGAGTCTGAGCATGCGGCTGCATGCAGTCTCTGCTCAGACTGCTGCCCCTGCGGTGCAGGGAGTGGACGGATGGACAGGTGAATCCACCTGAGCAGAAAAATCTACATTCATTATTCTCATTTTTACTTTGAGTTCCTTGTCTTAGATCTTTCTGTTTGTGCACAAATGCTTTCAATTAAGTTTGCAGCACACTGCCTGTAAATAAAAGATGTAAGACGTTATCTCCAGCTCTGAAACATGAAGCCGGAGCAGGCGTTTGTTAAACCTGTGTTCTTTCCGATGGCCAGCAGTGGGTGGTTCTCTCTCGGCTCCCTGATCTCAGCGAGCTTCCAAAGAGGAGCGATGGTGAAGCTGCTGAGCTTCAAAAACTGTCACTGTGCGAGGAAGAGTTTCACTGCAGGACTTCTACTTGTAATGGAGTATTTTATCATACATATATGTGTACTTTTACCCATGTTAAAGAGCTGAGAGGAGGAACGTGGACTGTGATGAGTTTAAGAGTCGTGATGAAGGATCTTTGTTTTATTAACAAATATATAAACCAGTATAAATAATTAAACAATAATAACTGCATGAATTAAAGCTTATCATCAGCGTATAAGTGTGTTTTTGGTTGTTTGGCACTTGCTGTGTGTTGTTGGTTTGGACCTTCTCTCTTCGTGAACTGACCGGCTCATGTTGCCTAATTTAGCGCTGGTCACTTCAAAGTGGCGTCCCGGTGTGGAGCCGTTCCCGGGCCCGTCATCCCGGAATCCTCCAGTCAGCTGGAAGGAATGCTGTTTCCTACTCCGGGAGGATTTACAGCAGGGACCCAACCACGTGTGTGTGTCTGTGTGTGTGTGTGGTTGGTCACAGACTGATGTGATAGCGATGAGGAAAGATGGAAAGATGTCACATGATCCTCCTCAGTCCGGTTTTTATGTAGATCTTCTGAGAAAGGTCATGTGACCTGATTGAAAGCTGCTCAGGTGCAGTGAGTTCACCTGTGCTCTCACATGCCCCTCTACCGCCCGCAGTGTTTCCTCTGGAATCAATCGTCATCTTTTCGTGTCTTCGTTTTGATCACTTTGTGTTCGTTTTGGTCTCGTTGTGGTCATTTTGCATCAGGTTGTGTTTCTTTGCAGTAATTCTGTCACCTCAGTCGGGTCCTTTTGTGTTTGTTTTGACTCTTTATGGTCATTTTTGTCTCTTGTCAGTGTTGTTAGTTTTGTAGTCGTTTCCTTGTCTTTCTTTGTGTCTTTTTGTAGTCAGCGAGTCTGTCATTGTCTAAGGTCTTTGTGGTATTTTTTGGTCGTTTTGTGGTCATTTCGGGACTCTTTTTGGCATCTTTGTGTCTTTTTGCAGTCACTTTGTTGTGTGTCTCTTTCCAGGAACTGTTGGTGTGATTTTTGTTATTTTGGTCTTTTTGTGGTCCTTTTTTGTTGTTGTCTTAGTCAGTGGGTCTCTTTGTGTTTCTTTGAAATCTTTAATACCATTGTGTAGTTGTTGTGTGTTATGGTCACTTCCTTTTATTTGTGGGCTCTTTTTTGTGCCTGTTTCTGAGTACAGGATTCCCTCTGCTCGTCATTATTTTAAAACTCTGGTGTGTTTTTGGTCATTTTGGGGTCTTCTTGGTGTTTTGGTCTCCTCACTTTGGTTTCCTCCTGATCTCTGTGAACACTTTGTAGCAGTTTTGGACGTTCTCTGCTCTCAGTCGGTTCGTGGGTGATTGAACCTGCCTGAGGTCTGAGCTCAAACCCTTAGTAATAAATGTGCGTCTCTTTATAGTTGTTATAAATAAAGACAGCGGGCTCTTCATTACAGCAGCAGCTCTGTTCAGTCTTTATTGTATGAAGGCACGCAGGGCAGCAGACATATTTGGTTCAGTGACAGGTTACCACAGACATTTAAAAAGCTTTAATATAATCAAATAACAATATTATGTGTTTAAGGTTTCACTTTCTGAAGTCTGTTTGGGAGCTGTAACAGAGGTCCCTTCCTGTGAGCCGGGCTCATCAGGTTTTTGTGGGGTTAGTTTTAAAGGATGCCGGCGTTAGTCGAGACTTTCGTCATCGTTAAATCTCCTCCCCCATCCTCGTCTCAGCGCCAAATCACATCCATCATCACAGCTGCCTTATCAGCTGGAGCTTTGGAATATGATTCAATGCTGTAAGGCTGTTGTTGAACCAATACAATGATTTTGATCACTATCAAACAGCTGCTGAGAACAAACGTGTCCCAGGTGAGTCTCAAACTCAGGTGTCCGGTCCAGCCGGGACACCTGAGTTTGAGGGGTGTGTCATGATGCTGTTTTGCCAAAGCTGTGGCTCAGTTACACACAAGCCGTCCCCTGCAGTGGCGCCTGGCACAGTGACAGCCATTTTTCATCATGAATCCAAAGCTCAGTCCTTTCTTAAACCGAGCCAGTGACAGAAAACAGAAGCAAAACGTGAGCAAAACCAACTGAATGAGTGAAACACCAGAAAAACACAAAGGAGACACGCAGCACACACACCACAGGCTGATAAACCTGAGACCACCTCCATCCCTGCAGGTTCCTGATGTGGACCGGGGGTCCCTGAAACAGCCGGCACTGCTGCAGCAGGTGCAACAAGGTAAGAATCACATAGAGGTGAGACGGCACCTGAAAACCTGCAGCGTGAAGCATCCTGGGATGAGAGCGTTCTACAAATCGAAAGTTTTATTTTTACAAAGCTGATTATTGTTCTGAGGCAGATCCAGTTTGAACAAACAAGAAGAAACTGAACATTTGCTGGGAACTATTTTCAGTGGCGGATTGATCTGGTGTTTGCATCTGGCCAAGTAGGACTGTGTATGTGGGGTGGAGCTAAGTTGGTAGCATTGACCTGACTCATCAAGGTTCATCAGTATTAGGTGTGGAATAAATCTGAAACATGAAAAATATGTTTAGAGGACACATTTCTGTCCTCCGGCCAGAACCAATCAGAGCAGCAGCTGGAAGTCAAAACGTCCCGAAGACGTTAATAACACGAGTTTAATAGAACCAGCTGCTCAGACTGGTGAACTGGTGCCGGAAGTGTTTCCAGGCTGTGAAACTGTCAGAAAGCTCCAACCTCAGTTCCCCACGGCCTGTAAGGTTTACCGCTGCTGCTGTGAGGAGTCTGCGAGGAAGAGGAGGAGACGGGAGGACTGGCGGCAGAGGAGGCGAAGGAGGAGGGAGGGAGGACTGGAACGCCTCCATGGAGGGCCACAGGAAATGATGCTGAGAAGGAAAGGAGGGAGGCAGAGAGAGGAGCAGGGGCGCAGGGGAGCACAAGGGATGAAGAAGAGGAGGAAGAAGGTGAGGAGGAGGTGGAGTCTGCGTGGGAGGAAAAGGAGGAGGAGACCACACCGCGCTGGCCGGCTCCACCTCCTCCAGCGTCCGGAGAAACCAGCCCACTAAGTCCGTATGGCAGAGGACGAAAGGCAGCCACAGCAGCAGCCCAGTGGTGGGGGTGGAACGGGTGAGGCAGGGGGTGGGGCTGCTGCTGATGGAGGTGGTGATGTGGCGAATGGGAGGCAGCCGTCAGGGTGGCGGCATCACGCTGGGAGGCACAGGAGGCGAGGTGGGACAGAAGACGGGAGCGCAGCGGGTCGCCGGAGTCCAGGCCCTCCACGACACTCAGGTAACGGGAAACTTCCGCGACGCACTCCCTGAACCCCAGAGACAGGAAGTCCAGGGCGAGAGCGTGGGCATCAAAATAACCTGCAGACAGAGAAGGGCGGGATTAACAGGATGGAGGGGGGAGGGGCCTAAAATCTGATTCTAGATCAAATCTAAAAATTATGAAGGCAGTTAGGGGCATTACCAACTCTGCCTTCAAATCACAGTTTGACACAATTTCTTATAAATGCATGCAGGAGACTAAATCATTAAGACAGACAGGTGCACGCAGACAGACAGGTGCACACAGACAGGTGCACGCAGACAGACAGGTGCACACAGACAGGTGCACACAGACATGTGCCCTCATTCAGTTTACAGTTTCACAGTGGGGCAGCAGGGTGTAGTTTTGGTCTCAGCTGTGGGAGGAGAAGTGGGGTGGGAGGTTGGGGCTGAGTGGCAGCATCTTCTCTAATCAGTCTCTCCTGTTTATGCAGTACCGCGCTGGGACCTACACACCCCAGGGAAAGCACTGATGGGGGCCGGCGTAGTTGCAGCTGCCACATGACTGAGTGTGCAGGCCACGAGGCGCAACCATCTGAGCATCAGTGCCGGAGTACAAATTGTTGTTATGAATAAGATGAAGCAAGCAGCCATGAGAGCCGTGTCCATGCTGCAGTGCTGGGATAGAGCAGTGCTGATGCAGTACTAATGTCTTTATTGCTATGACGACAGTTTGTGACCGTCAGACTAATGGAAAATACTCAGTGTTGCTGCCTCGTGATTCTTCTCCGTTACGGTGAGTGTTTGATTCCTGTTTTTAACTTTATTTTTATTCTAATGATGAGTTTCGGTTTTGGTTCCTCTCCCCATCACCTTCCTGTCTCTGTCTTTGTGTTGACTGTGAGTCTTCTTTAGGCTTCCTTCGGGGTTGTTTCCTGTTTTACTTTGAATGTTTGTTTTCTTTCGTGTCCTGGGTTAGTTTTGCTTCCTGTCACCTGTGTGTGTGATTGCTTTCACCTTTGTCTTGTTACACTACTGCTAGTCATTCCCCAATCGGGCCAGTGTGTATAAATAGTCCTGCCTCCTAATTTGTGTGGCTTTTGTTTTTTGGGTTGTTGTCCTCGTGGACTGGAGTTCAGCTAAATGATGGTTTGTCTTCTGTTTCACTTTGGCTGCCTGCATGTTTGGCTCTTCCTCTACACATTCCAACCTTGGCTGTCTGGATGTTTAGTGCCAGCAAGCAGTGATAATCTTTCAGCTCAGGGTGGAGCAGGGTGGAGCCGGGTGGAGCCGGGTGCAGCGTGGTTGGTGGAGCTGAAGAGTGGGCTCTCACAGGTGGACGAAAACAGTGATGTCATGCAAAGGGCTGCAGACAGATTCAGTGTGATGCTGTGGAGAGCTTAAACATCAGAGGTGAAAGCAGCCTGTGGGGTGGAGCTTATCCCCACGTTAAAGTGTGGTTTGTCTTCGCTGCTGTCATCGCTTCAAAAATTCCCGAAATTCGAGAAAAGGTTTGTTGTGTTTTCTGCGTTTGTGTGACCCAGACAGACTCGCTGTGTGTTTGCTCTGTCGCTGCTGCTGCCGTGAACCCAAACAAACGCTGCGGAGAGGCTGCCTGTGAACGCAGCCAGAGCTGGCCCCGCCCTCTCCCCCACCTCCACCGCTTGCTTTATGAAAGCAAACCGCGCTGCTCAGGGTCAAGTGGTGCTTTTATCCCTGCAGCGTTTCCCATGGACTCACCACCTCCCTCTGTCTCTCTCTCACACACAGTCCTGTTTCCATCACTTCAGAGGGCCTCACACTGACTTACAGTCACTTCTGCAGATTTTCCCGGAGCTAATGAGCCTAAATCCTAAATCTGAATCTAATCTTACAGGAAACAGTGATGCTGACAAAGACTGACCGGCCTCCTCATAAAAACGAAAACCTCTGGTTTTGTGCCACATCAGACGATCCAAATCCAAAGAAAAGCTGCTGGACGAATGACTAACTGGTTATCAGTCAGTTATAGTTACTACAGTGTAGAAAATCATATCATGGAGTGATGAGGTTACCTTTGCCTCCCGTTGCCTGCATCATCTTCAGATGATCCACAGTCATCTGGAGGATTTCTGCCTTCTCCAGTTTAGCTGAACTCTGACGGAGAGAACAGGAGATCAAGTTCACACTGATTCCAGATCAAATAAGCTTCATCTGCTTTAACCAACCACAGCAGAGCTATTTAAAATACTGTTTTCTCTGAAGACTGAATTTAGTGCAGCTGCTTCTGCAGAAACTAAAAAAAAAAATCCTATTTTTTTAGATTATGTGCATGTTTTTGTAAGATTGTCCAATCATATCTTTATTTATCAATGTCCTATCAAAATATGGCTGCCACATTAAGAAAACTCTGATCTAATGGATGTTAAGTCATGTGAAACCCACATGGGACACATCACACAAGTGATAAATGTTTCAAAAGTCCACAAAAGCTAAAGAAAATCCTAATTTTTGTAGATTACGTCCATGTTTCAGAAAAATCTGATACCAATGGGACAGTTTAGCATCACTTTCTTCATTTATTACATTTGTGTTTTTCAGCTGTGTTAAAGCTCTCTACCCCTCATGACTCCTCCTGTTTGAGACCTAATATTTTATGAATGCATCTGTCTGTAAAGTAAAGTTTATTTATTTTCACAGATAACAAAGTGCTGTACACAGTAACCAACAAAACAGGAATTAAACACCATAACAGCTGATAAAATAGTTGATAAAATTCTCAGCAGAAGGCCTGTTTAAACAAAAAAGTTTTTAACTGCTTTTTAAAAGTATCCACAGAGTCAGCTGAACGTTGTGGTCGACTGTTCCAGCCTTGGTGCCACGGACTGAAAGGCTCGGTCCCCCCAAGTCTTTAGTCATGTACGGGGAACAACTAGCAAACTCTGGGCCTGCAAACGAAGACAGCGAGAAGCCGTATATTTGGTAAGAAGCTGAGAAATATAACCTGCAGCCTGGCCGTTGAATGCTCTGTATGCAAATACGAGAATTTTAAAAGGAATCCTAAAATCAATCGGGATCCAATGTAAGGAATGTAAAATCGGCGTAATGTGATCTCGGTTGCTGGAATGTGTTAATAATCTGGCTGCAGCATTTTGTATTGCTTGGAGACGTGAAAGAGATGATTTGTCCAAGCCAGTAAACAGGGCAATAATCTAAACGCAAAGACACAAATACATGGATACTTTTTTCCAGATCAGCCTTGGAGACCATATGTCGTAATTTAGAAATGTTCCTTAAATAAAAGAAACAGGAGACAAAGATCGTACATGCGAGTCGAAGCTCAGAGAGGAATTGAATATTACACCAAGATTACAGATGTTGGACTCAGCAGTAGGACAAAAAGATGCAAGAGCCTGACTGACTTTCAGATACAGATCAGGAGGAGCTATAATCATAGTCTCAGTCTTACTGCTGTTTAAAACAAGGTAATTTCTGGCGAGTCACTCACTGATCTGGGTTAAACACTGGACTAGGGTGGACAACCTATCCAGCTGTTGGGGCTTAAAAGACATATACAGCTGAATGTCATCAGCATAGAAATTATAGGAAATTATCTTAAAAGATTGAATGATGCCAGCTAAAGGAAGTATATAGAAAGAAAATAATAATGGACCCAGGACTGAACCCTGTGGAACCCCACAATTTAAGGAGGCAATGTTAGAATTGAATTTGCTGGTCCTAACAGAGAACGTCCTATTCAATAAATAAGATGAAAACCAGTCTAGTGCTGAGCCAAAGATACCAGCCAAAACCTTAAGCCTGTTAAGCAAAATGTGATGATCAGTGGTATCAAAGGCTGCACTGAGATCAAGTAAAGCGATGACAGAACAATTCCCTGCATCAGAAGCCATTAAAACATCGTGTAGACTTTCAAGAGGGCAGACTCAGTAGACTACTGCTTTCAGAAGCCAGACTGAAAAGGATCAACAATCTGTAAATTCGATAGTAAAGATCTGAACTGACTATCTACAATTTTCTCTAATAATTTACTAATAAATGGCAATTTAGAAATAGGTTGATAATTACCAACAGAGCTAGTATCAAGGTTAGGCTTCTTTAATAGGGGAGTTACCTCAGCATGTTTAATATAAAGTGGTACACGACATTGCCGCAGTGAACTGTTTATGATCGACATCAATGAAGGACCAATAGTTGTGAGAGTCCCAAACAGGACAGGTGGAGATAATATCTCAAAGGAGCATGATGAGGGTTTCAGCTTGCCAATTACTGTAACTAAGTCATTTAGTGTGATAGGAGAGAATGAGCTAAAAGATTCAGGGCACTGAGGACCATCTTCATAAGGCGGGGAACTTAAGGAGATTTTCTCAAGTCCATCACCTTATTCACAAAATGACTAAGAAATATGTTACAGTCATCATCTGAAAGTAGCAAGGCCTGCTGAGGTGAAGGAGAAACAATCCTGTTGATCGTAGCAAATAAAACCCTGGGATTATTCTTATTACAATCTGCTTTACGACAGGAGTGCCGAAGGCCACAAGATTGATTATTTAACCGGGGTATGCAAGAACTAACAGAGCAATGACTAGTTTTCAAAGGAGCAACCTGACTGAGAATGGCTTGGCAGTGTTCATTAAAATAGTTAACAAGGATCTCAATATTATCGTCAGGAATGAACAGTGTGCATCTGTCTGTGTGTGCCTGTCTGTCTGCTACCGCTACGTGAAATCTTGAAATCCACCATATAAGAATACATTTTTTTGCAGATGACACTCAGATATATTTCTCTTTTTATTCCAAGTCTGTCTTACAAAAGCCAGATTCCTCAAATGTTTCTATAGATACGGGCTAACTGAGACACAAGTAGGCGAATGCCATCATTGATCTGACAGATGAATGAGCTGTGCAGACCCTGAGCCTGCAGACGCTGGGCCTGCAGACGCTGAGCCTGCAGGCGCCTGCAGACACTGATTGAAGGGGATTATTTGTTGGTACCTGCTTCTCAAACGCTGTTGGGACGAGTCTCCGTAACTCCGACAGGCTATTGTTGATTCGGTCTCTGCGTCTCTTCTCGATAATCTGATGTAACAAAGAAAAATATTTAAATCAGTTGAAATCGGTCCTTGGATACTCACACACTGATGCAGACAGTGACCGCACCCCTCTGCGCTTTTTCCTCGCCATCACTTGAGTCGTCGTGGTTGGAGATCCACACCTTACGAAGGACTCCTTCATGTGCCTGCGAGGGAAAGAAATGAGATGTTGAAGAAGTGCTGCTCAGACTTTTTTAGGCATGCTCAGAAAAGTGCATCGTAAACAATGTTCATGACTCACTAATATTAAAAAAGTGAAACTTGATTAAAATAAATGTGAGGGCATCATTGGGAAACTCTTCTCTTTTAATCTCCCACATAAATCATCCCCTCAGTCTCCTTCCATATTTTTCCTGGTGGTCCACACGCCTGCCTGCAGTGACTCTGCGCCCCACCAGGGGGACCCGCCCCACAGTTTGAGAACCACGGAGTCAAATCCACACAAAACACTAAGACTGCAAAGTTTACTCCTCTGTTTATTTATGAGTCAAAGGTCAGAAAGGGGAGTGAAGGTGGCAGAGACTGAATGTGTCGCTAATGCTCAGCCCTGAAAAGGAGCCGCGCTTCATACATGTGGACTTGTTTCTATTTAGAATTCACGCTTTTATTTCATTCTTCACATTTATTTTTCACTCTTCCATTTACTGTGTGACGCTGCTGCTTCTGTTCCAGCAGTTCAGAGGATGTTTTTAACTTCTTACTGTGGATTATTAATAATACTGCATATATGCAAAACAGTGCAAATAAAATGCAGTTCATTTTATTAGAATAAACTGCACAAATGGGAGATAAAATTGTTTAAATGAGCACATCTGCTGCAAAAAAACTGCTTACAGGTGGAGAGTACATTTACTGAAGTACTGCAAGTTTGAGGTATTTAACTTCAGTAGTTCCAGTTCATACTTTCTTAATTTCAGCAGCTTTCAGATGTAAATACTGCAGCACTGCATTTAACAGTCGCTTTCAAATGGAGATATTAACAAAGATTCAACTTTGCATAAATAACTCGTGATTAATAAAATGAAATCCTCACACGCGTCTGTAAGCTGTTGCAAACTCCACAGACCCGTCAGGTTTACCTGGTGACCCCCTGGGGGGCAGTGACCCTCAAGTTGGGAACACTTCAACTTAAAACGAGAATATAAAACATTTCAAAGCAGCTGCTCAGCAGCACAACACTGTACTACTGCAGCACTTCACTGCTACTGTAGCAGAATCTGTGGTACCTTTATTTTTACTGTAGTGTTTGAGTGAGAAACGGCTCTTTTCACCATAAATGCAATTATTATGAATTATTTTCCACGAGAAGTATTTCTGGGGTAAAAATGAGCCTCAAAGACAGCAGCTTGTTCTCCAGTTAGAGTAAAAACTGACCGTTGTGAACTTTTAAACACAGCGCGGAGCATGCGCTTCTCATCGTGTTTGTTCTGTTTCACCGTTTCTGTTGAGACGCGTTTACAAATATTTATTTTTGATTTTTGCGGCATCATTTTACAAAGAATTAGTCACGTGACACAAACAGGCAACGTTTTGATACCTGTGATGTTTCCTAAAACCTGTTTGGCCTTTTAAAGGTGAATATTTATTATTTTGTTTTTCTTGTTTTTCAATTCATAGATTAATTAATTGATCCTAATTTTATGACGTTCAGAAAACAATCCTCAGATTCATTTTTGTTCGTTTTGGCACATCATTAAAAACGGCCAGTAAATTATAAAATGATCATTTTGAAAAGTTAAATACAATAAAATATAAAGATATCAGCCAGAATCTGCAGATTCAAATAAAAACATGAGTTTCTATTATTTCTATTGCAGACCATCAGCCGCTGATTCTTTTATTTGTTACTGGAAGAATAAAAGACGTTTCTGAACTCTTACCCGGGATAAATGTCCTCACTGCCCACATCAATGGTCTCCTCCACCTCGCTCTCTGCCGAGCTGCTGTCCTCGCAAGGCCGCTTCATGGCGCGCGGGCGGCGGGGAAGTCTGCGCGTCTGTGCCGGGAGGAGACGCGGAGGTCTGCAGGTCCACGGGACGGGAACAGTGTCCACGCACTTTCTTTGCCTCCTGTGAGTGCTGATGCTGGCTGGCACAGGCGCGCTAAAGGCCAGCACAGAATGAGCCTGTAAAATTAAATATGAGGGGCCTCTGGGTCCCTATGGATAAAAATAATCGGTTAGAAGAGTTTTTAATCCAAAAGCTGGCACAGGTTCAGGTTCCTGAAAAAAGTTTCTCCTCTTCTGTGAAATTAAGGATCATTTTCCAAATATAAGTCACGCATTAAGTGTTTTAAAAGGTTTTCCGGTTTTTCTCAGCGGTGCGTGTCCGGTGAATAGTCCGGGACAGGTGGCCTGTGTGTCGGCTGCAGACTGGACTGGTGACCGGTGAGTCCTCCTTCTCCTCCTCTGCCGCTGGAGCTTTCCCACGAAGCCTGGGAACCTCTCTGTCACACACATACACACACACACACACACACACACACACACACACACAGAGTCCGCCCACGTGCGCTCAGACGCAAATGTGAGGTGGGAGATCTGCGCAGTCTCCGCAGGGCTGCTCCTTCTCTCCTGATAATAGCGACCGTCTGGCTCGGGACATGTGCGTGCGCATGCGTGCGTGTGCACTCCAGCATGGGAATGGGGCAGAAAATAGTGATTATATAAGGCAGCGGGTGTGAGGCTGACTGCTGCAGCAAACAGCACAAACCCGAGCCGCTCCAGTTTCTGCTATCAGCTCATCACGAGCATGACACCATCCTGGCTCCCTCCTAAATGTTATGAGGTTTTCAGCTACATCCAGCTTCACTGTGGGGACGAGCAGCAACTCAGCGGCTCAAAAATGAACTGGAAAGTACCAGAAACCCGCAGTTCCTCTAATGTCCACTTGAGGCTTCAAACGTCAGTGAGTCCCCGTGGGTTCCTGTTAAAATCCATCCATTTTCCTCCGCCTATCGTGGGGAGTTTCAACCGAAAACAGGATTTTGGGGCGTGGCCTGTTTGACTGACAGGTGGATGGCGACGCAGGTGACTGTAGCTGCTCTGTCAAAGCTACACCTGAGCTAACCGTGGCCCCTGAGCTGAGCTTCCAAAACCAGGTGATGATGTCCTCTTTTATGATGACATCATAGTCATGTGGTGCAGTTTATAGCTGAGTGTTGATTGCACTGTTCAAACACGATGAAGAGGTTATGCTGCTGAGCAGGACCTGAGCCGGTGAAAGCCTGGAGGAGCCCTCCGTGGCTGTAGCTGAGGACACGGCGGTGCGGCTGGCCTGGAGTACAAACCGTGGCCTCTGTGAAACGTTTGCAGTTCAGTGTCTGTAACTTTTGTGCGTTTTTTCTTTGTCTTGCCGCTCCTCTGTGGCTCGTTTAAAGCTCGCTGCACTTACTGAAAGACCGTCTCGTTTCTGCACACAAGGGCTGCAGTTTGTGTGTGTGTGGTTTCCAAACATTTTGGCACACAGATGTGAGATGTGGAGGCTGCAAAGGCTGTGCACTGAATCATTTCCCTGCTCACACATGACCCCACAGTTCAGTCCCTCTCTTATTAATTATTATTAGAAAGCACTTGGCTGGGTTTACTCATTAAAAACTCAGGTTTAGGATGAGGGATAAACAATTAACGAGGGTTAAAATACAACAGAGAGCACATTTTCAAAGCTGATTTTCTTGTTTTCCAGGGACACAAGTGAAGAGTCTCAGCAGCATTCAGGTACCGCGACCCTCCCACGACCCTCCCACGACTGAACGTCCCAGCAAATTCACCCCGAGCTTAAAGAGAGGTGACTGGACTTTTTTCCATCTCTCATCCAGGAGGCTTCTTCAGCTCTAAAACCAAAGGTGGAGTGTCCCAGGTATTCAAACCCCAGTGGGGGTGTCCCCTGGAGGTGGTTGTTGGCCCACTATTGTTCACATGCACCATCACATGACCTGAGGTGGGTCATTACCACTGTGAGACCTCACCCCACTCTATCATGTGACCTGTTGAAGTCACCTGAAGAAAGGTGTGAGTGGGGGTTGAGGTGCCTGGAGAGGGAGCTCAGGACAGCACTGTAGGTGGGGGACTGCCGGTGTTATAAACCATGACCTCCGTTCAGTGGTGGTTCTTCACAGTGGACATAGATGCTCATTGAACTCCTCTTTCAATCCATCTGTCTTCACACTCCAAAATGTGAACATTGGCATGCTCAAAGAGTGACCTTTGACCTTTAGGTGCAGATGTACAGCTGAGCCTTGTCCTGTCGAGGTGGGCCAGTTTTTGCCCTAGAGTGTGACTGGGTCTGAAGTATGCTGGGATGTCATGCTTGGAGAAAAGTCTCCTGAGTTTCTCTGACAGTCCTGCCACATAAGGGATGACAGTGTTGTTCCTCTTGTCGTTCTTATTCTCCCCAGTGTGTGTTTGACCTTCTTTCCTGGGCATTTTGGCTGATTTGATGAAAGCCCAGTTGGGATACCCACATGTTTTAAAGGCTTTCTTTACTTCGGCCTCAGAGGGAACGCTTTCTGCCCGGTGTTGCAGGATCCTGATCACCAGAGGGTGGTGGGAGTCAAAAAGTAGGTGCTGGTCCATGTGTGGGCTTCCAGTAAACTTCAGTGTTGAGGCTTCCATCTTCATCAATGAGCACCGCGCAGTCCAGGAACGATAACCTATGACCCCTGTGGCGAGTGAAGCCTTCTACTTCTTGGGTTTTGATTTTGACCCAGAGTTCAGGTGCTATCCCTCTGAAGGAGCCGAGAGCTTTACTTCCCTCTTCCTCCATGGAAAGGTTGGCTACAGTGGGTGTCAGCGGGGAGTCCACGGTGCATCCATGCATCCATCGTTGCATTTGAAATATGTGGCAGTAAGGCAGAGGTGTGACAGTGTGCAGCTGGTTCTGCTGTGGAGTGTAAAGTGAAACCACATCAAAGGAAACTACGGTTTGATCTGGACTCAGTGTGAGTCTGCAGCCTTGTTGGTGAGCTATAATGGTGGCGAGGTGCTCACTGTGATGAAGAATTAAACTTCTGTCCACACACACAAACAAACATCACGTTTTGTTGCATGTTGCTGAGTCTGGGCTGCATTTCCTGCATCACATTTATTCATCAGTTCAGAGCGACCTGCTGGACCCGCATCCACCAATCCCACGCTGACACGCCTGGATGACACTTCAGCCGGAGACGCTACGTATTACATGTCTGAAAAGGGCTAGAGTGTGTGTGTGTGTGTGTGTGTGTGTGTGTGTGTGCGTTTGTGTGTGTGTCTGTGTGTGTGACATTCCCACAGCTCCTGGCTGTGTTCACTGAAACCCAATCATCGTGTGAGAGAGGCCAGACACACACACACACACAGACACAGACACACACACACACACAGAAGTGTCTGTCTTTTCACACCTTCTAATCTGTTAAAATTACAACAAGGATTTAATGCAGGAATTATTCTGTATCCACACACACACTGATACACACACTGATACACACACTGATACACACACTGATACACACACTGATACACACACTGATACACACTCTGTGTCTCTGTCCTGGTCATTATACATTAAACCTGACCCTCCTAACACGAACCCTCAAACAGGTCTGAAGTTCTGCCTCACAGTGAGGAATGATTAAAACCAACCTGGTCCTCAATAATGAACACACACACAGACACACACAGACTCACACACCTTCCCACCGTTTCTCCTGTTCTTTCTTCCAGCCGATAACCTCATGTGAACTTGTCAGCACCCTCTCATTGGCTGAGCGCCTCCTCCTCCTTCTGTCCAGGTCACTAAAGTATCTCCAGTTATTGTGAGTCTGTCGCACAACGAGCCGATCTGGAAGATCTGGAAGTCTATGAATCTGGAAGGTGGAGCTCTCCTAGGGGGGAATCCACTGTTTTTAGTGCTGGATGGAGACTTGGTGGATTTTGATGCTGTCAGATGAGTTAATGAAGGAAAGGAAGAAATCCCACACAGGAGTAATGATCACTAATTTAAAGATCAGACGTATTTAATGCACCAAACAGAAGCAGAAACTGATCATCACTGAGCCAAGGTTTGTTTGGACCTGTGTCAGTGATAAAGTAACACAACTCATTTCCTGCAGCCTCACACAGGGTCATCAATCAATCAATCAATCAATGACCAGAAATGTTAATCAAATAAAGTTAGTTTCAACTTTAAAGTAAAACAAGAAGCTGGTGCTGTGTGTGTGCGTGTGTGTGTGTGTGTTGATATCAGAGGTTTATTGGTGTCGGGGGTCACAGAGGACAAGCGGGGCCATCCTATAGCAGGAAACGCAGAGTGTCGAGGGAGGAATATCTCTGTGTGTGGAGGGTAATATCTCAGGGAGCGCTGAGCCAGAGTGCTGGGCCGTGAGTCGGAAATCCTTTTGGAACAAGAGAACATGACTGGAAGCTGTGTGTATGTGTGTGTGTGCGCGTGTGTGTGTGAGAGAGAATGGGAGGAAGTGGTGTATTATTCTCAGTTAAATGGTGCTCGCCGCCCGTCCGTCGCTACGACGCCTCAGACCTCACACCGCTCGACCCCTTGTTCCCACAGGACGTCCAAATCACACAAACACACACACACACACACACACACATGCCTGCATCATAATCGTCATCTGAAAATCTTACAATTTGTAACTTTATTTCCAGGAAATAACAAGAAGTAACAATTTCTGTCACAATAATTTATTAAAAAACAAACAATTAAGCTCCTCCTTTTGTTTTTATACCAGCTCTATCAGGGTTGTTCTTCAGTGCTCCTGTACGGTTTAAGATCAGTGGATAATAAAATGTTACTGGCTTTGAAAACACCTTTTCTTTCAGGTGAATCACAGACTGTGGGGTTTCACATCACCTCTGATATTAAGGCAGTGAAAGTGGGCTTAGAAACAGTGACATCAATGATGTCACGGGCCTGCAGCCTGCTCTGGTCTGATTCCAGCCTGATTATCAGCCAGTGCAGGGCACTCTGAGATTTGATGATATTATGTACTGTACATGATGAGATATTCACAGTTTTGCACTGATGAATGATATTCTGAAATTGTTCGACATAGTTTTTTTTGCAGATCATTGAACCCCTGCCTGTCTTTCCTCCTGAGGAGCTCTGCCTCTCCAAGAAGCTCTTTTAATTCCCAATCCTGTGGCTGAGCTGCTGCTAATGTTCCTCCAGCTGTTTCTTTTTAGCACCGCTGAATTTTCCAGCCTTTTGTTGCTCCATCCCAGTTTTTTAAAGATATGTTGCTGCCATCAAATTCAACATGACTGACTCATGAAATAATAAAATGGTTTTTGTTTTTTTGGTTTCTTTCTTCTTCTGTCTCTTTTTGTTGCACAGACATGTTTTTGGAGCTGGGGTTGTCCATCTGCCTTTGCAGACAGCAGCATCTTCATAGGATGCCATCCACTGACAACACATCTATTGATTCTTGTGGCAAAAGGAAAGCAGCTCCTCTGTGAACAGAGGCTTATCCATACAGTTGACATGCCGAAGAAGAAAATATGATTGATCTCTGTGTTTGGCATGTGGAGGGTACATTCCTGCTTTTATTGAAGCTCACCTTCTTTTCACTGATTGCATTATTTCACATTCATGTTGTAAATGAGCCGTGTGACGGACTGCTGAGCGGGTTCTTCTCAGATATTTACCACAGTTTCATGATATTCTGTGTCACTGCAGTCACAGTAATGCAGCCACAGTAATGTAATCACAGTAATGCAGTTGCAGTAATGCAGCAACAGTAATGCAGCCACAGAAATGCAGTCACAGTATTGCTGCCACAGTAATGCAGTCACAATAATGCAGCAACAGTAATGCAGTCGCAGTAATGCAGCAACAGTAATGCAGTCACAGTATTGCTGCCACAGTAATGCGGTCACAATAATGCAGCAACAGTAATGCAGTCGCAGTAATGTAACCACAGTAATGCATCCGCAGTAATGCAGCCACGGTAATGAAGTCACAGTAATGCAGCAACAGTAATGCAGCCACAGTAATGTAGTTACAGTAATGCAGCAACAGTAATTCTGCCAAAGTAATGCAGTCACAGTAATGCAGCCACAGTAATACAGTCACAGTAATGCAGCCGCAGTAATGTAGTTACAGTAATGCAGTCACAGTAATGCAGCCACAGTAATACAGTCACAGTAATGTAGTCACAGTAATGCAGTCACAGTAATGCAGCCGCAGTAATGTAGTTACAGTAATGCAGTCACAGTAATTCTGCCACAGTAATACAGTCACAGTAATGTAGTTACAGTAATGCAGTCACAGTAATGCAGCCACAGTAATACAGTCACAGTAATGTAGTTACAGTAATGCAGTCACAGTAATGCAGCCGCAGTAATGTAGTTACAGTAATGCAGTCACAGTAATGCAGCCACAGTAATACAGTCACAGTAATGTAGTTACAGTAATGCAGTCACAGTAATGCAGCCGCAGTAATGTAGTTACAGTAATGCAGTCACAGTAATTCTGCCACAGTAATACAGTCACAGTAATGTAGTTACAGTAATGCAGTCACAGTAATGCAGCCACAGTAATACAGTCACAGTAATGTAGTTACAGTAATGCAGTCACAGTAATGCAGTCACAGTAATGCAGCAACTGTAATGTAGTTACAGTAATGCAGCCGTAGTAATGCAGCCACTGTAATGTAGTCAGGCGATTGGTGATGTTATGTCCTCTACTCGTTCAGTTACGTATTGCTTTCTGAGCGAGAAACGCTCAAAACGCACATAAAAGCTCCTGCGCTTGCAGGGTCATAGGCACACACGGGGTTCTGCTTGGAAATCATAGGAGATTGAAGGAGAATCATTTAGAAACATGTTTTGGAAGCAGTTTGATTGAAGTTTGTGAAGTTATCCTTGAAATGGCCAAAATGAGCGTTTCTGAGCGAGAAACAGCCCAAAACGCACATAAAAGCTCCTGCGCTTGCAGGATCGTAGTGAAACACGGGGTTCTGCTTGGAAATCATATGAGATTGAAGGAGAATCATTTAGAAACATGTTTGGAAGCAGTTTGATTGAAGTTTGTGAAGTTATCCTTGAAATGGCCAAAATGAGCGTTTCTGAGCGAGAAACGCTCAAAACGCACATAAAAGCTCCTAGCAATACATAGTTTTTTGTAGGCCTTTCGTTTCAGTTAGGTATTGCTGCTCAGGTTAGTCGTGGTTGTAGAACACAGTAACGAGCGCGATAACTGAGGTATACAATGTTTGATTAGACAGATGGAAAAGAGAGAAATGTCTTCCCCATAAACATCACTATTTTAATCTTCGGTAACTTCAACATGCTGAGGTCACAAACACAGGAGAAAAAAACTGCCCTGAAGAGCACAATAAAGTAATGGCTTCTGCCACAGTTCCACAATAAGAATTGATACAGTAATAATCATAATTGATTGTTCCCATATAAAAAATACTTGGAATGCATAAAAGTCTGCAAAAGCTTTTATCCTTGTAACATCTGTAGCATCACCCTTACATAAGTCATGACTACGGGTAAATAGGTTAATAGCTTAGTGAGAGTATTACTATCTTTAATATTCAAAGTGTCTTTTAGTACAGTGGAGAACATTCTTGGAAAAATATTAGGAGTTACTGCTTGAGCAATCTGTACAAAAACATCTAGAGGGAAAACTGAGCATCAGGAGACGGGACAAACAGAGTTAATGCTGGGTAGCAGTGGGGTAGAGACACGTGATGAGTGAAAAGTGGGAAGTGGGAGAAAAAGCTCAGTGCATCATGGGACGTTCCCAACACCCTGGGCCTATAGTAGTGTAACCAGGGGAGATGGGGGTGTTCAGGGTCACCTGATCCAGCCCCAACTATAAGCGTCATCATAAAGGAACGTTTGAAGTCTAATCTTAAGAACAGAGAGGGTGTTGTCTCCTGAGTCCAGACTGGGAGCTGGTTCCACAGAAGAGGGGCCTGAAAGAAAATGATATCATACTGTATTCATTCAGAATCAGAGCAATGCGTGTTATGTGGCTTCGTTCAGTTACATATGCTTCATCCATCGTCCCATCCATCCCATCCATCTAGCTCC
>JAMQGT020003135.1:0-11542 GCA_024447675.2 Pterophyllum scalare | reverse complement strand
TTTTGGCAAATACCAGAAATCACTTTTTGGTAGACAATGTATCTAATAAAGTAACTTGTAATCTAACTTGGTTACATCCAAAATTAAGTTATCAGTAAAGTAACTAAGTTACTTTTTAAAGGAGTAATCCGAAATCAGATTACTTCTCCAAGGTAACTATGCCATCATTGTTGATAAGTGGCCTCCTCGCTGCATGAAAACAAAGAATGAAAAAAACCAAACTTTTGAGGATAGCTAATTGCAAAAATAAATTTAATTAAGAAGAAGACTTCAATTTCTCTTTATATATCTTCAGTTCCTTTAATAGAAGTATCTTCAGTATATCATGGCAGACTTTTTTTGAGTTTCATTGTCCAACCCCTGTATGTCTTCATTGTTTGTAAATTTCACTGTTTTCTCATGTCAAGGATCTTATTTAGTTTACTGATGTAAACAACAATTTAATACGTTTAATTAGTAATCATTTCAGCCTAAATAGTCATAACAATGATGAGATAAATTATATCAATGATAAAAATTAGCGAGCCCCCATCTTATTACTGCTGTAACCTCAGCACGTACATGTTACCCTTTACTTAAACTAGGCTTAAGCAGTAAGAGCAATAGACCAGCATCTAGGTTCAGAGGAGGTATTGTAAGCTAGGAGTGATGTGCAAGGAATAGCTGGAGCCAGGAAATGAGTTAGACAATTATTATTTTTAAACCTGGAAAATATAGAAATTACAATAACCTCGCCAAAGTTAACGTGTCAAAACACTGATGCCACATATGGACATCAATTTAAAGTATATGGATGTGTAATTTTATGTTTCAACTTAAAATTGCTAAAGTTTCATCACGTTCTCTACTCAGAAAGTAGTTTAATAATGTAAGGAAAATGTCCATTGTCAAAGCGACAGTCCATCTCAGCCAATACAGTCAACAAATGAAAAAAAATAGTCAATTTAGCCAAATTAAACTATTCTGTTTGTTACAAAACTGTTTTCTCAGCTCTTAAATTTTCTGTTTGCCAAACTTCTGCCTCTCTTTGCTGAAAATTTCATTCAAATATTGATTTAAAGTCAGAGAAAAAATGCTAACTTTTCTGCATGTAATGCACTTTGAGATCACAGTTTTCATTGATTTTAATGGTAAAACAGTGCATGCTAATGGAGTAGTTAATCGGGTGTAACTTCATTATTATTTGTGCTATTAGTGTGCCTGTACAGTTTTGATGTGGTTATGGCCAACAGTAACCGCTGAATTATAAATTAAAGGCAACTTTAATTCTTGTCGATCTTTTCAATGTCCTGACAGACACTGCCGTATCAAGATTAACGTGGAAGCGCATGGCCTAAAATTAAAAAGTTTTGCGAGATCTCGCAAAAGTACATCTCTCTTTTTTCCTCCCATGTTTTTTTCTCCCATGTCCCTTGTGTGGTTCCGTGGTTTTTAATACTTCCTATTACATTACAATACCAAAGAACCAGGTGAAATTAAATGTCATGAAAACAGATCAACATTTTCTTTGTACACTTTTTTTTTGGGGGGGGGAGTCTCTTAAAAAAGAGTACGTGTCGTGGCAACGAGAGAGTGTTCTTAGTAACGCGTTTGTTTTTTTATTGAACCAGTGAGCTTTTTGTTTGCTGAAAGATGGGCGCGACGAACAGCAAAGCCAATGTAAAACCTGACAAAACCGACGCGATGCCGGCCAAGGCCTCTTTTTTTCGTTGGAGGAAGAAAGGCAAGCGTGAGGAAGTCCTGAAGCAGAAGAACGAGCTGTCGCAGGAACTGGCGGATGTCCAAGACAAGCTGGTCACATTGTTGCAGTGTTGCCATTGTCTGAAGAAGGAGGAGGTGCGCGACATATTTGATGAGGCCCTGAAGAGGCTGCAGGAGCAGCACGAGGAGGAGCTGACACAGTTGGAGCACCGACTGACGAGTTTTTATCAAACCGAGTGGGACAAAGTCCACCAGACGTACCAGGCCGAGGCTGACAAATGTCGCATCCTGATGGATAAGCAGGTGGAGGAGCTCAGGAGCCAACATGAAGCAGAGAGGAAGAACCAGGAAGTGGGTCACAGCCAGACAATGGAGTCTCTCAGACAACAGTATGACGACTCCATAGAAGAGCTGAAGAAGATCCACCAGGCAGACCTAGAGAACCTGGAAAAAGCATTAAAGGACACTGAAACGTCTCTCTCTGACTCCCACACAGTGTACCTAGAGAAGGAACTGGAGAGTCTGAAGGTGGTGCTGGAGATCAAAAACAGCCAGCTGCATCAGAAGGAGAAGAAGCTCATGGCGATGGACAAACTGGTGGAGACTAACATGAACCTGGAGAAGTGTCTAAAGAATGTCCAGATGGAGAACGAGGACTACAAGACCAGAATGGACAAACATGCTGCTCTCTCCAAGCAGCTGTCGAATGAGCAGGCCATACTCCAGCAGACGCTGCAGAAAGAGTCAAAGGTCAACAAGCGCCTGTCCATGGAAAACGAGGAGCTGCTGTGGAAGGTGCACAACAGCGACCTGCTGGCGAGCCCCCGCCGCCTCTCGCCCACCTCCCCCTTCAGCTCACCGCGGAACTCAGCCTCTTTCCCCACAGCTGCGCCGTTATCACCCAGATAACCCCACAGCAGAGCTCCCGCCTCCTCCGACCTCTGGGTTTCTCCTCGTCGCCTCAGCGGTGCTGCTGGAAACTAATCCTGTCTCAAACTTGTACATTTGTAAATAAATATGTTATTCTGAATGAACACTGCACTGGCACTGATGCACTTAAACCTGAGCACAGCCCCAGCCGTGCTCTCAATCTACCAAACGCCTGATCCTCCAACCAACCTTTCTTCTATTTCTGAAGAAACTAACGGGCACACCTCAGGGTCTGTACATAGTGTCTCTCCTGTGTTTATGCTGTAGTGCAGGCTGTTCCTCTGCTCGCCTTTCCGAGGTGGGGGCTGAGGGTATGGTTTGGGGTATGTTTGTGGAAACAGACTTTGAGCTGTTTGGGTTTGATGGATCAGGAACCGATGGGATTTTCACAGATCCTTTTTTTGCCTTTTCACGCCTTTTTAAGGAGATTTTTTTTTCCGTCCAAAGAGCGAAGCTCAATCACTGATCTGCTCTGGACATCTGACTGAAGTGGACGAACTTTAAACGGGAGCAGTGTGTTGATGTGAATTACAGTCACACAACCTCTACCTTAATCTGCTTTGTGGAATGTAATCACCCCTGGATGTTAGCTGTAAGCAGGCCAGTCTCAGAGCCAAATATGACATCCCCCCCCCCCACACACACACACACTCCAGTCTCATGCCTTCTGAAATCAGCTGGTGCCCAAACAGAAACACACACACACAGGCCTGTTTTACTAAATCCCAAAACTCTATTTCTGTTTGTCCTGAAAAACCTCAGATGTACCCAGAATGCCTCAGTGTACAATGTTCTTTTATTTTGGACACAGAATAAATGCAACATGACATCAGAAAAAAAAAAAAGAGTAAGCTTTGTACACTTTGGAAAATGTTGAAAATTGTGAATCATCCCTAAGTATAGTCCACAGTAACCTGTCCCCCTCACTCACTCACTCACTCACTCACTCGTCTTTCTTTCACTCCCAGAACGATAACTCCTCTTTACTGTTGAGTGACTTTTATAGTTGTCTTCAAGTTTGTTTGAACAGAGTTATGCACACCACTTGCAATGTGAGTGAGTGCAGTCGGGTGGAGACCCCTCAGGCAAGTCAGGTCTCTCTGACTGTCACTGCAGATTTTGCACATTGACGCAACTGTATTTTACAGTTAGTCAGCCCTCAGGTGCCCCCGACTGACCTGGGGCCCCAAGCAGCTGAACGCCTTGCCTGGAGGCAAGTGGACCCTCTGCCTTTCATGTAACCTATTATTGACCATTAACATCAAAGCTGCTGTGCACCAGTCCAACATAGTGTATTACAACAAACTTCACCATGGTTTACACAGTTAGCTTTACATTTTTTTTCTTTATTTTATTTATTTAAGGAGGACAGTGTATATTAATAAACATTTAAACAATCAAAAATGTGCCAGATCATAGCCATAGGCTAATTTTCATCTGCAGTCTTCCTGGCAAGTTGGTGTCACCATAGTTTAAAACACGCACAACAGTAAAAATATATATAAAAATATACATATACAGCTATAATAACAAAACAATACAAAACATACCCAAGGTGCTTCTGTGAATTGTATGCTGCCCTAACTTCTAATCACTGTAATGATTACAGTTTTGACATTCTAGCAACCACTTCCGCAGATCTTTTATGAATGACGAAAGTGTTGCTAGATCCTGTACGTTAACTGGTATTGTGTTCCATGTTTGACTCGCTCGATAAGAAAGACAAGACAGTTGCCCAAATACAGATTTTCTAAGAGGCACCAAGGAGTCACCTCTGGAGCCTGCTCATGTAGTCCTGTTATTCCTCTTCACAAAATCTTTTAGGGGAGGTGAAGGTAACCCATTTAGGATTTTGTAAATCAAGACTGAGTCTGCATATTTGATTTGATTTTCACAATTATTAGGTCGTATTTTTCTAGTATTCTGCAATGCTGGCATAAACTTGGCTTTTTACCCAGTACTTTTAGTGCTCTTTTGTAAAGAGCTTCTACCGTTTTCATTGTTGTTTTATTTGTCAATGTCCCGCTAGTCATACAATATTTTAAATGAGACATAATCATTGAATTGAAATATAGTTTTGCAGAGTCATTTGTTAGATTACATCTTATCTGTCTAAAATTTGAAATATTATATTTTATTTTATTAACAGTTTTTTTAATATGTTGTTTAAAAGATAATTGTGAGTCCAAGAGAATTTCTAAGTACTTAAACTCGCAAACAACTTTTTAGCTTAGTTTCCAATACTGATATATCTGGTTCCGCACTCTGCTTTTTGAGAAAAACATACAAACTGACTTTGAGACATTTAGATGTAATTGATAATCATGCAGTCAATGTGAAACTTTTGACATAGCAGCTGATAAATTTAGTGCAGCTTCCTGTTTGTTTTTTGCATGAACATACAGAACGGCATCATCTGTGTACAGTTGGCAGACTATGTTTGATGGACACATTCTTGGGGCACACCAAGATTTTTTTAAGCAGTGGTAGATTTGACATTCTGTACACATACACACTGTTTTCTTTGTGATAAATATGATTCTAACCAATTCAATGAATTTTTTGGCAGATTGAAGGAAGACAGCTTTGTTAGTAGGGTTTGGTGATTTATGGTGTTGAAGGCCTTTGTTAGGTCACTTAGGTAACTCCTCAGTATACAGTGGTGTGAAAAAGTGTTTGCCCCCTTCCTCATTTCCTGTTTTTTTGCATGTTTGTCACACTTAAGTGTTTCGGAACATCAAACCAATTTAAACAATAGTCAAGGACAACACAAGTAAACACAAAATGCAATTTGTAAATGAAGGTGTTTATTATTAAAGGTGAAAAAAAATCCAAACCATCATGACCCTGTGTGAAAAAGTGATTGCCCCCTAAACCTAATAACTGGTTGGGCCACCCTTAGCAGCAACAACTGCAACCAAGCGTTTGCGATAACTTGCAATGAGGCTTTTACAGCGTTCTGGAGGAATTTTGGCCCACTCATCTTTGCAGAATTGTCCTAATTCAGTTACATTAGAGGGTTTTCGAGCATGAACGTCCTTTTTAAGGTCATACCACAACATCTCAATAGGATTCATGTCAGGACTTTGGCTAGGCCACTCCAAAGTCTTCATTTTGTTTTTCTTCAGCCATTCAGTGGTGGACTTGCTGGTGTGTTTAGGATCATTGTCCTGCTGCAGAACCCAACTTCGTTTCAGCTCGAGTACACGAACAGATGGTCGGACATTCTCCTTCAGGATCTCTTGGTAGACAGCAGAATTCATAGTTCCAGTTATCACAGCAAGTCTTCCAGGTCCTGACGCAGCAAAACAGCCCCAGACCATCACACTACCACCACCATATTTTACTGTTGGTATAATGTTCTTTTTCTGAAATGCAGTGTTCCTTTTATGCCAGATGTAATGGGACACACACCTTCCAAAGAGTTCCACTTTTGTCTCATCGGTCCACAGAATGTTTTCCCAAAAGTCTTGGGGATCATCAAGATGTGTTTTGGAAAAATTGAGATGAGCTTTAATGTTCTTTTCGCTCAGCAGTGGTTTTCTCCTTGGAACTCTGCCATGCAGGCCATTTTTGCCCAGTCTTTTTCTGATGGTGGAGGCATGAACGCTGACCTTAACTGAGGCAAGTGAGGCCTGCAGTTCTTTGGACGTTGTTGTGGGGTCTTTTGTGACCTCTTGGATGAGTCGTCGCTGCGCTCTTGGGGTAATTTTGGGCGGCCGACCACTCCTGGGAAGGTTCACCACTGTTCCATGTCTTCGCCATTTGTGGATAATGGCTCTCACTGTGGTTCGCTGGATTCCCAAAGCTTTGGAAATGGCTTTATAACCCTTTCCAGACTGATATATCTCAATTACTTTCTTTCTCAATTGTTCCTGAATTTCTTTGGATCTCGGCACGATGTGTAGCTTTTAAGGATCTTCTGGTGGACCTTACTGTGTCAGGCAGCTCCTATTTAAGTGATGTCTTGATTGAGAACAGGTTTGGCAATAATCAGGCCTGGGTGTGGCTAGAGAAATTGAACTCAGGTGTGAAAAACCACAGTTAGAGTATGTTTTAACAAGGGGGGCAATCACTTTTTCACACAGGGCCATGATGGTTTGGATTTTTTTTCACCTTTAATAATAAACACCTTCATTTACAAATTGCATTTTGTGTTTACTTGTGTTGTCCTTGACTATTGTTTAAATTGGTTTGATGTTCCGAAACACTTAAGTGTGACAAACATGCAAAAAAACAGGAAATGAGGAAGGGGGCAAACACTTTTTCACACCACTGTAGTTCTATCTCTCTCTCTCTCTCTCTCTCTCTGTCTCTCTCTCTCTCTCTCTCTCTCTCTCTCTCTCCCTCTCTCTCGCTATATATATATATATATATATATATATATATATATATATATATATATATATATATATATATATATATTATAAGTTGTAGACTGCTAAAAACAAAGTGTTATTAGAAAGAGGACCATATCTAACAACACATCTTTAACTGACCTGCTAAACAGCCAGCATTTAATCAGAGTAGATTAGAAATGGTGTCAAAATAATATTGTTGATGCCATTCCACTTCATGATTGTTCAGTGGCATGAAATCATTTCATAAGAAAGAGCCCCACCTTGTTTTATAAACAACATTCATTTTTAAGTTTTCAGTTTCGATAATAATACCATCACACCCATACTTGCTCAGTTCTAAAAATAAATGTATGAACAGCAGCTTGAATAACATACTGAATAAAAGACATCATTCATAGGAAAGTAGAAAGTATTCATAGAGGATGATTAGTTTTATCCAAACAAAAGACCTTTCTTCTTGTTTGTACAATTGTTTATGCTATTAAATTTTTCCTAAATGTTATTATTAGGTAGTTTATGTTTGATTGCTGATCTTGTAATTTGTCCATTCCCTGACTCAACGAACATAATTAGGTTGAGTAACTCAACCTGGGAAAAAATAAAGGGGAATAAATTTAATTAAATACTGAAGCCACAAATCAAGCATAGAGTTGTTTCCAGCAGGTTTGGCAGACAGGCGCAGCTGCATCGCCACAGGTGTAAACCTCAAACACTATGCAATCTGTCTTTACAAACATGTACAAAAGAATGGGTCATTGTAAGGAAAGTTATCAAAGTTCAGGAATCAAAAAGCACTTAGAACAAAGAAATTTTAATAGTTTTAATACTTGCAAGGGAGCCGTTACATTTTAGTGAGACATCTGCAAGTGGCCGCCAGGGCAGTTCCTGCAAGCCATGTTTCTAGTTTGGGTGTGCACAGCAAACCTTACAAAATGAGATAAAGAAGTGCCTTTGTAGCTGCTCACGGCTCTGGAATGTGATAACACTACCCTTCTGATTTCAGTTCTTAGCAGTAAACACACAATGGTAAAGGTTAAAGTGTATTCCTTTGTTTTGACTCATTGCCACACACTAAAAGCTGTATAACTTTGAATGGCTTTTACAAAGTTTCAGAACATAACTTCAGTAATTAAATAACAAGCAAAATAAGATCAAAAGGAAAGACGGGCGCTCTAAGTGATTATCTTCTCGTGCCTGTTGTCCCACCAAATACTGCGTTCCTTCCATCATGGTCAGGCCTGTGGGAGAGAGTAACACATTCTTTCAGACAAACAACACTGGCACAGCACACAACATAAGACTAAGAGTTTCTACTGGTAGTTAAGCATGACAATAATTATATATTAATTAATAATTATAACATTCATAGACTTTCTCCAACAGTCATTCAAAAGAGCTCACTGAATTTTAGCGTAGTATTGTAATAGGATGCCACCACTGCGACAAGTCAGTTTGTGAAATTTCTTTGTTTCTAGATATTCTACAATCAACTGTAAGTGATGTTATTGCAAAGCAGACGCATGTAGAAACCCCAGCAACTCAGACAAAAGTTACAGAGGGGATCTATACTTCACTCTGTTTATACTTCACTCTGTATTTAATCATTATTATTAATCTCTGGCTCTCTTCCACAGCATGTCTTTTGTCCTGTCTCTCTCCCCTCAGCCCCAACCGGTCGCAGCAGATGACTGCCCCTCCCTGAGCCTGGTTCTGCTGGAGGTTTCTTCATGTTAAAAGGGAGTTTTTCCTTCCCACCGTCGCCAAGTGCTTGCTCATAGGGGGTCGTTTTGACTGTTGGGTTTTCTCTGTGTTATTGTAGGGTCTTTACCCACAATACAAAGCGCCTTGAGGCGACTGTTTGTTGTGATTTGGCGCTATATAAATAAAATTGAATTGAATTGAATTGAATTGAATTGAATCTTCTAGTGTTGAGGTGCATAATGTTTAACCAAGGAGAAAAAATCTAGAAATGATCATAAACAGTATCTGAAAATAAAATCAGAGGAGGGTTTGAGAGAAACTACCGGTAAACAATGTACAAAGTTTCTTGTGACTTGTGAGATATGTAATAAAGCAAAAATAGTTGATAACTCCACTTGGATGACAAAAGACAATCCCAGTTTTCCATATGTAACACATCATTTTCCTTTTGCTGTAAATTTTTAGTCTCACCACACAGAGTGGCTGTGGTGTGATCTCCATGGCTGCATAAAAATAGATTTTAGATAATAGATATCTCTGATTTTCCAAAACTGAATCTTTTGGAAAAACTGGTATTATACTAAAAATCTCACCAAAGCCATTTTTTCACACTGAATCTAACACTGTGCAGATTTCTGGTATAATAAATTTTTGTTACTTTAATCTGAGTATCTCTAGTTAAGTGAATTGAAAGAAATAGTTTCATTGATAGCATGTAGTCTGGTCAAAGTATTCAGTAAGGCACAGGCCCATCTAGGACATCCACTGCTTATGGACTGCCTTAGGGACTAGGGAAGGCTTTGTGTCTACTTTTATTATTACCATTTTGATTTGCCTACTTGTTTTATTATTCACTGGTGAATGTAGGGTACTATGTTGTCTGACTATTGAGAGGGGAAAAACATCCCCTCACAATATATGGAATTTAAATTTAGTTTACTTAATTTTAATAAATAAAGTACATCGGTGCCAGGGTGGCTCAGCAGTTGAGCGGGCGACCACATATGCCACGTGGTGGCACAGACAGTGCTGATGCGACTTCCACCATCATTCTTTCCGCTTTCCTGTCTCCCACCACTGCAAAGTTATCAAATAAAGCTGCAAAAGATAGGCCAAGAAAATAAAGTAATGATTACAGGTGCACCTCTAGAGCCCATTCTCATTCTGCCAGAACATTTTCCACCCTGATTTACACAGTGTCAAATGAATGTGTAGTTGTAGTAACAATGACTTAGTCACTGACACTAAAACTCAACTTTTACAAAGGTTCTGGGGGAGTTACAGGCTTTTTGACTCTACTAGATATGTGGCTAGAGATTAAGATAACCCTTTATATCTAATGTCCAGATTTTAGTTGAGTCTCCTGGACTTCTTTACTTCTCTTCACCTCTGTGCATAAATTGCCTAAAATATTTGAGGATCACTGCTGGTAATTAGGTGTACTGCTATTTTTTTCTAACTATATGATGGTCCTTTTTAACTCTCTGAGTCTCAGTCATATTCAAGATCTTATGGAAAGAATAAATTCACACAAGGAAAACAAATCCCCTTCTTCTCAAAAAACAAACCACTATCTATAATTTAGTCATTTCACTGGCAAAGTTTTTTAAAAAAAAAGGTGTGACTGATACGCGCCTTAGGTTTTATTCATGAGTTTTTCAACACTAATAACTGGTTTTTGGACTCCATTTGTATTTAAAATTCCTTTTCTCACGTCACAGTTGCACCGCAAACTTGTTCCGAGCCAAATTTTCTCTTAACCTGAAGGTATAGTGGAGAAATATTTGCTGAAAATTCTGATTTGACAAACTCACCTGCAAATGTCAAATCTAATTATATTTCTCATATAAAGCAAGATATTAATGGCCGTTTCAAATATCTGTCTATTCATTTTCCTTAACTGCTTATTCTATTCAGGGTACCCTGCATCTTGACTTTGGCAAAGAGGCAGGGCACATACTCAACAGGTCATCAGACTATTACAGAGACAAACAGCCACACACATTCTCACATCCACAGACAGTGCCAATTTAAAATCACCGCTGAGCCCAAGGAGCATGTCTTTGGACTATGTGAGAATCTGGAGTACCCAGAAAGAGCTCAGAGAGACAAAAGAACATAATTCCAACTCCACACAGACAGGGTGTGGCTATCAGGTGGGTTGAACTAAGAAACCTCTTAACTAGTAGGCAACAGTGCTTTATATTTAATATATACCAGACTCATTCATAACAGCATACAGACTTATTTTCTTAAAGTCTTGGAGAGCTCTTTAGATCAACATACCTTCCTCCATCATGATTTTTTTTTAATTCACTTTCTGTGCAGTCTGTGTGCCTGACCTGTTTTAAAAAACAACATAATAACCAGTTTGTACTGTCAGTCAAAAACAGGCTTTAAAAGAGCAAGTGAAGAGAATTGAACTTCAAAAAAAAAAATGCAAAAGACTTATTAAGTGTACTTGTCCTTCATCATGAAATAATAATGCACAACTATTAAAAATTAATATGGGTAAACATTAATTAGCATTAGGTGGTGAAATGCAAAAAAAAAGAAAAAGAAGGGAAAAAAGTCACATTTGCTATACATAAATCTATGTTCCACTGTACTTACCAAAACTGAGATAAGATGAAAATATATTAATTCTTCTTCTAAAGTGTATTTATCCTTCATCATAAAATAATGTCTCTGTTTATATTTGAGTCAGCATGTTCTTGTTCTTTCTTTGTTTCTTTTTTAATTTTTAAACTTTTTAATTTGAAAACATGAGATAAAATGATTTTATATGCTTACATTATCATACCTCATTGTTGGGCAGATGATCTGCAGTACATTATTAAAAACAACAG